>NJDC01000141.1:81531-112934 GCA_002245475.1 Calephelis virginiensis
GTTTCCATGGTGTCATAGCTCCTAAAGGAATAGGCCGGTTTCGATGCAGACTTTTTGTTTGATATGGTTCTCGGCTACATTACGTATAAGGGATACATTTTGTGTTTTATTGAACATTTTTCAAACTATGTATCTAGAAAATACATCAACATGTATAGGGATGTAACAACTCTATAGCTTTTTGGTATTGGAAAGTAATTTCGGTTTCGAAGTTATTATACTATAGTGATGTTAGTCAGCCTAATTAGGCCGTGCAATAATTTATATAATTAAAATACCTACCACTGTTTTATTTACCTCTGGCGCACTCACTAAACTAATTTTAAATTATCACAGTAATAGAAAGAGACAAAACATATAAGTGTTGTCAGATTAGTTATATGCTATTTTTACACACGTACATATTTCTCGTAAAACGTTAATGAAAAATATCACAATTTGACAAGCCCGGAGTAACCTAACACGTATAAAATGTTCCATCTCTTTTGTTTCATTTAATAAAATTTAAAAATAATAAGTTTAGCTTGTGAACAGTGAAATTACCACCAATATCGTGTCCTCGTTTTGTTGGGTCACATCTGTACTTGAGGTATCCATTGCGTATCACTGCATTACGAATGTGTGCTAGGAAAGAACATTGGTAGGTATGGATTTTGCAATTTATTACATAATAATCGCCTCTGTGGTCTAGCGGTCCGGGTGTTGGACTTGACTGCATGAGGTCCCGGGTTCGAATCCCAGGTCGGCCAACATAAAGAAAATTGGATTTTTCCAATTTTCTAATAAAAAAATGTTGGTCGGGATTGGAAATGTGCCCGGTTGGCGATAGGCTTGCCACCTATCACATTGTGGGACTTAGTGTCTTCTGGCTAGTCGTGGGTGCCTTGGTTTGTACCTCTGCCTACCTCTTCGGGAATATGGGCGTGAAGATACTTTATTACATAATAAAGCATTACAAACATTTTTTTATGAATTTTAAAAATATTGAAACGTATTCCGTTTGAGAGGTGCCAATAAATTGAATTGGAAGATATGCTATCAAAGTTTTAACTAGACCATTAGACGTAACCGCCACATGTCCGAGTGAGCTATGCTCAAGTCAGCATCCAGACTGTCACCTCCGCGCTCATGAGAAATGACATTTTCGACATCCGACAGAGAGCGTTCGAGTGTAAATTATGTGCCTTGCCGGAATAAATGTCACTCGTCCGCGTTCCAACGTTGTGGAGCCATGAGTAATCCAGGATCGTGGATATCCCGACCTCCATAACTTTATCCCAGTGAAAACAATGACAGTTTATAGGTGACACATATGTCAAAGGACTCATTGCAATATTAACTAATCAAAATCAGGGCTTGATGTAGCAGCGTTTTTGGGAACTGGCAGTAATGCCCCTAGAGCGATACCGGTATCAAAGACGTTACCAGTACTGTTAGTACCGGTACCAGGCTTATTATTATACTATTTGTTTAAAAGTTTTATATCGGTACTGGTAAAATATTGTCGATACCTAAAAATATATTACGTAATATTCTTTCTTCGATCAAAGATGTACTTGTTTCTGCTTGGTCGATTTGAATGATAAAGATACCTACGAAAAAAATTGACAACGCTGCACTTTTTTAGAATAGAATCTCTTTTATTATATACTTAGACTTTACATGAGTGACTAGTCCAAAAATCACTAAAATCTACCGCTTGATCGGAACGCGACCAAACACTGAAAATATCCGGCAAAAAAATCTGTGGCCTTGTTGTTGAATAAAAAATATTCTATACAAATTAAATAGTAATACATCATATATTGGTAAGAGAAGCAATTAATCCCTAACACCATTATCCGCTAAATATTTAGCAATGGCACAGTAACTTTTTATATCATTTCACATTGATGCATTTTTAAATTTATTTAATGGAAGGTCTTTAATAACATAATCCGGAAGTTTATTGTAAAATTGTATACATTGGTTCGGGAAAGAATGGCTTACTCTGTGGGGATGAGATAGAAGACACGATTTAACACAGACACACACACACACACACACACACATCTTCACGCCAAGACCCTTACGGGGTAGGCAGAGAGTATCGAGTGCCAGACCTCACGATCCTGACAAACCTGTCTTGCTTCCTTCACATTCATAACCCTTTTCGTACAAACACGCTGGTTTCGGAGACTCTTGACACCACCCTCGGATAATATCCAATTGATCTGATCGTGAAATGTCAGCTTTGGTCTCCCCGGGTACCTACATCCATCCACATTCGCATTGTATATCTGCTTTGTCAATCTTCCATTTGTCAATCACGATTAAAAGATATCTTTATTACGTACAGGTATTTATCGGTATTTGTAGAGGTACGAGTATGTGCTTATTGGTAACGGGACGTAACCGGAATACCTACTTCGGAAGCTGTATCCAGGTACCAAAGTGACAAGAACCTATAAGTACTGGTACCGAACCTATAACAAAGTTACAGAATTTTGGTACCGGTTATAAGCCTTAATCAAAGTAAACCTTATTTCTCTAGCTACAAGCATGTTAAATAGTTTTTAGAATACTTTGTTTCTCGCAGTCTCAGCTACGTATCAAAATTACGCTGTCCCTTGGGGACACTTGAAAAATCAAAACAAATGCACTCTATGTCCTTCTTTAAGATCTGATCTATTTCTTTGTTAAAATATATTAAAATAATTGTAGCCTATTTTAATCTTATATAGCATCTTCGTATGTAAGTAGGATGCTATTTAAATGTAATGTCAAGAGTCTCTGAAAGCGACTGTTAGTTTAAAAAATAATAATTAAGATGGAGAAAGGTATGCAGGCAAGTCTGCAAGGATCATCATACTTGGCACTTAATGTTCTCTGCGTACCATGCAAAGGACTTGGTATGAAAATACGTATAAATAATAAACTGTGATAAATATAATACAACTTTCCTCGTGTTGGCCCGGGCTCATTTGCAGAATAAACTATCTGCCTTCCTGCCAGTCAGCTCGTAAAAGGCAAGCATAGGCTTACTATCACTAACACCGTGACATCCTACTAGGTGGTAGAGTCTCGCAGCGACTCGCCCGGATTGGTACCACCGCCTTGCCTATTCCTGCCACCATAACGTCCAATGCTTGCCGTTGACGTGTTCCGGGTGGGAGGGTAAGGTAGCCGGTAAACTTACTTTTGCTCGAGGCCTAACATCCCGGCCTTGCGTTGGCAACGTACCATTATCACTTTTGCTGTCTCTAGACGATGTGAATTTCTCACCATCAGGAAATCCGTCTGCTTGTTTGCCTTCCAATATCATATAAGAATACAAGATATTTTCCGTAACTTTTCGTTTCTTGTCGGTTTTGTTGTCTTAAGTAAAGGAAAGGTTATAAAGTGAGCTGCTAATATTACGTGATAAACAGCCAATATAAGTGCTATGATAGATATGTAAAAAACTCACTAATTACATTTGTGTATTCGCCAAGTTCTTGGTACTAAAGTTGACGACTCTTTCGCAATCGCCAATTTAGTCGAGTTCTCCGCTATAAAATAGAAACTAATTACAGTGTGCATTTGCAGAAGACATTGCTTCCTACTAGATAATTTAACTTGTTTTTGCGAGCGCTAATGGCTTAATTAATAAAAAGAGTGGTTCTGGGTTTGAAAATTCATAGTTTTAACGTGATACCGGAGACCTCGACCTCGATTTTGACCTCGATTGACCTCGACAAGTCTGAGTTAAAGGCCCGCCACATACATTGGGATTTTTTTCACTGATTTCCGCCCAAAGCAAATACAAACAAATCCGTAAGAAAAATGTTGTATGTGTGGACTTACATAATATTATTACTAATTGATACGACAGGAACAGGAAAATGTCAGATTTTCCTGTTCCAACTATAAATACAGTTTTTTTTTTTCATATCTATCTCCTCCCAGCTTAGAATAATTCAACAAAAGGGAACTGTCAAAATTGGTCCATCCATTCGGACATAACATGCCAATGACCAAGAAAATGGAAAAGATTTTTTTTATTTAAGTCTAGATGACCCGGCGACCTACGTGTCCCTTATTTTTAAAAGCTACTAATAGTTTGAATGTAAAAAAAAATTTTTCCTTTGTTACCCTATAAAAATTATAGGCAACAAAGTTTTTGTTTTTATAAAAACCTTATTGACCCGGCAGGCATTGTTCTGCAATATTTTAATGTGATTTTATAAAAAGAAAATTGGGGTGAGTCATCCTTATTACTGAGGGGTTTTAAAAATAGATAGCAGCCGATTCTTAGTCCTACTGAATACGCATATAAAATTTGGTAATAATCAGTAAAGCCGTATCAAAGGAGTATGGTCACTAACATTGCGACGCGAGAATATTATAATTCTCAGCTAACCCAGCAAACGTTCTTCTCCTACCTTTTTAAATGTGGTCTTAAGTAAAAAAAAATAGGGTGAGTCACTCTTGTCACTTAGTGGTATGAAAAATAGATGTTGGCCGATTCGCAGACCTGCTTAATATGTTCACAGGTTTTCATGAGAATCTGTCTAGGCGTTTCGGAGGAGTACGGGACCGACCATTGTGACACGATAATTTTATATATAAGATAGATACAAAAATGAAATGAAACGTATTTGTTATTTCTAAATATTTAAATGGTTAGATGAACATGTCTGAAATTTAGTAAACATGTCCAATTTCTTGCCGCATAACTATAACTACGTAACACGTTCACGTTATTTTCCAATTCCCATAAACTGGAATCAAGTCCGATGACACAAGAACATCAAACGTCCGTAAAAGTGGTCGTCCACATCCCATAGATGATGATTGAAATTCTAGTTTGGATTCCAGATGCCCATGTAGTGTTACAGAGGTACGAAAAATGGATACGGTATTTTATTTTTGGATGAAAAGTCAAACATGTAGATTTTCTAAGCTAAACAATAAGTTTACTTACTTTAAACTCTAATTTGAAACACGATAATGTCGAACTCTAAAGGTATAAGAACAGGTACTTAAAGATAAATTTAACAACTATTACGGTAAAGTGTAATATATATTATATATTAACTCTTTATTGTACACAACTGATATTAGATACAAAAAAATACTTAAAAGTAAAAAGAAAAACAAAGTACAAAATAATAATATATACTAATCATTCATGAAAATTTTAAAATATACTCCTATTTTTTTATAAGTAATAAAAATTTTTGAAGAATTGAAAAATTATTAACACTCATTTTTTGATTTTTAATACATTGTATCGTACAGTCAGTAACAAAATACATTGTTTAAGAGCCGAAAAAGTGCAAAAAGCTGACTTCGATTTCTACAAAATGAATACTCTACTTACACAAACAATAAGAACTTACCTCGATTTCCATAGAATTTTACTTGGTGGAAATAGGTCCAACTTGGAAGTAAGTGCGTTTTTTTCAACTTAAAAGATTTTTAAAACTGGTTCACACAGCAAAATCAATTGGCACTCATAAAAATATACACGTTATAGCTGTCGAACACAATTATAACCTCCGCTTTTTTGCAAAGTTCGTTAAAATGAATATAGATATTATTAAATAAATAACATATAACTAAAGTTTACTAGTTTTAAATAATACATGATAAGTCCCTGAAGAGGTAGGCAGAGGCACAACCAGGGCACCCACGACTAGCCGAAGACACTAAGTCCCACAATGTGATAGGTGGCAAGCCTATCGCCAACCGGGCACATTTCCAATCCCGACCAACATTTTTTTTTATTAGAAAATTGGAAAAATCCAAGTTTTCTTTTTGTTGGCCGACCCGGGATTCGAACCCGGGACCTCATGAAGTCAAGTCCAACACCCGGACCGCTAGACCACAGAGGCGAATAATACATTATTAATACATGATAATAATACATGATTGCTTTCTAATCTTGTATTCAGTGTCTTGACATATAGGTCACCTACAAAACTGTCATTGTTTTCACTGGGATAAAGCTATGGAGGTCGGGATATCCACGATCCTGGATTACTCGTGGCTCCACAACGTTGGAACGCGGACGAGAGACATTTATTCCGGCAAGGCACATAATTTACACTCGAACGCTCTCTGTCGGATGTCGAAAATGTCATTTCTCGTGAGCGCGGAGATGACAGTCTGGATGCTGAGTTGGGCAAAGCTCACTCGGACATGTGGCGGTTACGTCTAATGGTCTAGTTAAAACTTCGATAGCATATCTTCCAATTCAATTTATCCTTAAAAAATCACATATGTGCTAATATTTTACAAAAATCTGTTCGAAGTATAAAATTTACATTTTTATTATAATTAACCGCCTTGTTGGTCGAGCAGCTAGCGTATACGCGTAACTCCACTAACCAACCATGAGGCTTGGGTTAGATTCCCGATGAGGGCAGGCATTTGTGTGATGAGTATTTATATGTCAGCATTTCCGGGTCTGGGTGCTTCTTAAATTTAATAGTGTATCTCTTTTTATTTGTATGAATTAGAATAGTTGACTAACACCCATAACACAAGCATGCAATTTACAAACTTTGGGTATAGATTCAATTTGTATAAGCCCTATTTGTAGTAAAAGTGTACCTATACAATTTGCATCCAAATTTTTTTAATAATGTAATAATACATAAGTACATATTTTTTTCTCGACTCTGTAGTCTAGAGGTCCAGTATCGGACTTGACTTCACAAGGTCCCGAGTTCGATCCCCGGGTCGGGCAAGTAATAAAAATAGAAATAAAAAATGCGTATTTTCAATTAATTTATTAAAAAAATAAGGTTTCCTGGTATTGGCTTTGTGCCCGGTTGGCATCAGGCTTGCCACCTATCACATTATGGGACTTAGTCTGTGCTAGTCGTTTGTGCCTTTGCCTAATCATTCGGGGATATATCCTCCTTAACCTTATATATCCTCCTTGTATATTTAAAAAAAACAAGAACATTAAAATGGCGGCCACTTAATGAAGTCTATGCAAGTGGTCGCGTTGGTTCTTTTTTCTTGATTTTTTAACAATACTTCGATCGTAGTCTTCTCTTGCTGGGATTAGCTGATGAATTATTTACAAAGATTATTTGTAAACTACGTTGTTATTGCAAATAAATTGATAAAAAATATATGACAACCCTACTGCTCTTTGGTGAAGTGTAGGTATTTTATCAACTAGGTATTAGTTTCCATGTTGTTTTATATTTAATTTTGTACTCTGGCATGAACGCTGCCACTTGCAGACTCTACTTAGCATGATTACAACAATAGGATAGTCCGCCAATTTTAAATAAATGGCTTCCATGTCCGTATCCCTGATGATGTAGGCAGAGGTGCAACTACGGCGCCCAGGAATAACAGAAGGTCTCACAGTATGATAGCTGGCAAATATATCGCCAACCGGGCACTTACCCCAATCACAGTCTATATCGCTTTACATTTTGAGTCCGCTGAGAAGAATAGACTATCTGCCTCTCTGTCAGGTAGCTCGTAAGAGGCGAGCACAGATTAAAATATAGATTATTACCAACAAGACCACTGCTGCTAGAGTGCTGTACAGAAACTTGCCCAGGTGGAGATCCACCGTCTTACCTATTTTTGACGCCATAATGACTCTGTCATGTTTCATTATTCCATTACGACGATGGTTACACCAAAATACTTAATTCCATACATTTTAAATTTGAAAATCTGTTTATTTGTATGTATGTATGTTGTTCTTTCACTTGCTGAATCTATTTTGATGAAATTTGATAAGCATATGGCTAATGCACCAATTTATTCCGTACTAATATTATGAATGTGAAAGTCTGCCAATCTGTCTGTCTATCTGTATATCTGTTGCACTTTACCTTGCTGGATCTATTTCGATAAAGTTTGATACGCATGTAACTAAAGATCCGAATTTTAACATATCCAACTGTTTTAAAAAATCTATCTTAAATTTTCCCCGTGTTGGACCGGGCTCCTTTGCAGAATAGACCATCTACCTTCCTGCAGGCAGCTCGTAAAAGGCAATCATAGGCTTACTATCACTAGCACCGCGACATCCTACTAGGTGGTAGAGTCTCGCAGCGACTCGCCCGGATTGGTACCACCGCCTTGCCTATTCCTGCCACCATAACGTCCAATACTTGCCGTTGACGTGTTCCGGTTCGGAGGATAAGGTAGCCGGTAAACTTACTTTTGCTCGAGGCCTAACATCCCGGCCTTACGTTGGCAACGCACCATTACTAACTTCGGTGTCACTAGGCGGCATGAATTTCTTACCACCAGGAAACTCGTCTGCTTATTTGCCTTCCAATATCATAATAAAAAACCTTTAAAAGACTACAATAGGAGATGAAAGTTTGTATAAAAATCTTAACTATCGAAGTCGAGAGCAAACAGCTGGTACTAAATCAATAAAATACCACCTAATTGGTCGAGACGCTAGCGTACACGTTTAACTCCATCGACCAGCCTTCGATTCCTGACAGGGGCAGATATTTGTTAGACGAACGTCTGCCCCCATCTGCATTTCCTGGTCTGTGTGTGTAGGTGTTAAACTCGTTCTGGTATCTGTATAAGTATTTCTATGTATCAGTATCGTTGACTAACACCCATAACACAAGGATATAATTTTTGCTTACTTTGGGGTTAGATTCAATTTGTGTAATTTATCCAATTTGTCCAAGTTGTTGTATTGTTTGGATATTTATTTATTTAAAAACAAAGACATCATTTAAAAACCATTTATCTATCTATTTTTCTATCTCATCTAAAATGCTACTTTACCAGCAAAAGCTAAAACTGGCTGTCAACAAAATTCAATCTTAACACAATCTCCTGTATTCATACAGCACGCGTGGGTTTCTAACAAGGATGTTAACGTTTACACATTACATATTAATAAAGAACTTTGTTTAAAACTAAATAAGGTTTAATTTCATTTAAACATTTAATTGGTTTAATATGGGAGTAGCTAAAAGCGCGCTCTGCGAATAAGTATATCGTTGAACTTATAATCTCTTTTAAGAACAGTCTAATGAAAATGGAAGAACTTTTCTGACCCAGCGAAAATTGTATTACCTACTTTTAATATTATATTAGTTTTAATTAACTTTTTGATATCTAATGAGGCAAAAAAGAGTTGTTTTTTTAAAACTCCAGGGTGTAATATTTTCAAGCACTTTTAAATAAAACAAACTTGCAGGCAACTCTTTTAAGCATTTTTATGCAGCATTACTTTTTAATAAAATTGTCGAGTTTCTTAATTATTAGTATAACTAGCGGCCCGCCCCGGCTTCGCACGGTTATGAAATATACAAACAAACCTACCTCCAATCACTTTATCTATTAAAAAAACCATATCTAAACCCGTTACGTAGGTGTAAAGGTTTAAACACCCCGTCTCCAAAACAGTGTGACACATAGGTGTCCCCCCGATCATAGAGACCTCGCCACGTGTTATCGGATCCCCCGGACCCAATAACCGCGGCAAACGCTATTCTCCCAACTCCAAACCGGAACACGACAATCTCACATCACCTTAACATAACACTACACCGTCGCCGCCGGTCTCGGCGACGAAGACCTCTCTTGCGCCCGGCGCCTAACGCCGAGCGATGAGCCACAAATACTCCTCCACCAAGTCCACCCAGTAACCAGAACGCAGCACCAAGTCGAGGTACGGTCTCCCGGGAGACAGCCCTTGGTGCTGGCGTTGTAGGTAACAGCCCAATCCATCTAAATAATGATGTCTCGGGCTGAGCACTCTGCTCGGCCCACAAAAAAAAAAGTGACAGAATGAAGCACTTGCCCCATCCGTTAGATAGGTTATCTCTTACCATTAGAAGAGCAGTGTTGATGGCTGACCTGTCAAGAAAATATTGCAGGTATTGTAATATTCCTTATTGAAGGGAAGATAATAAGTTCGTATGAGGTAATGCTGAACTTACATTTATTCATTTTCTTTATGATTTTCAAATTTGCTGTTTTATAAAACCTTATTTTAAAATTTTTAATGATATTATGTTTTTTTATGATATCGGAAGGCAAACAAGAAGAAGGATTTCCTGGTGGTAAGAAATTCGCGCCGCCTAGAGACACCAAATGTGGTGATGGTGCGTTGCCAACCTGAGGCCGGGATATTAGGCCTCGAGCAAAAGTAAGTTTATCGGCTACCTTGACCTCCCACTAGACGACGTGAATTTCTTACCATCATTAAATCCATCTGCTTGTTTGCCTTCCAGTATAATAAAAAACTGTTGTATTAGGTTTATTATTACATAATGTAATAGAATCCTCAATATTACGATTAAATGGGTAGCTTCTCTTTAAGCCTCACTGCTTTTAGTCCCGGCTTTTATGATTGACACCTATGTTTTTTTTATTTAAGTTAATTGATTTTTCGTCATTTGTAAACCGATTTTAATTTTGTTTATGTGAAAGAACGTACTTTCGATGTGTTCCTATTGCTACGGTCTGGATTTAATGATAGGAACCTTGGTAGATTAAGGTAAGTACTAAATTTTTCAGTCCAAAGTCAAGCTTCTCTCTTCAATAGCATATTTTTATATGTTTGTTAAATGAATATTTAATTTTGATGATTCGTTTTAAATACTCAGTTATGTTTTTTTATATAGGAAAAACACTTGCACAGTTTCATATTCTATATTTTAAAAAAAATATGGAATAGCAATGTTTGCCAATATGTTCCGCTTCTATAGCATCTTCAGGGCTGTTCCTATTTTAAAATATAGCCTATGATTTCGAGGTGGTCCCATATTAATTTTATCAGGATCTGACTTGTAATATCTCCTGTATGTCCTATTATATTTTTACAATAAAAAACAAGGTGTTCCGAAAGCTTTTACATTACAATTTCCGAGAATACAAATAACATTTAATGACATTGAAATGTGAGATGTTGGAATGCCTGACGGCGCAAAATAAAAGCTATCGTTAGAATGAAAAGTTGCCAACAATTGATACTGATATCAAAAGAAACATTCAAATTATTTCAGAATTATGTAAAAATAAATATATACTCGAGACAGGATTTATTCTGTGAGCATTGTAAGTTAGTTCATTAAGGCCCCATACTTAGTCAGCCAGAATAGCCAATCAGCGCACTCCCCCGTTCCATGATTACTATAAAACATTGCGCTCTATAGTAAATGTCTTAAGCGCCAAATCACTACCTATTTTTGACACTATAAAAGTAATTTGAAAAAAAATATAAAAACTGAAACAGTTATCTTTTAGGTATAATACTTATCTATGTTTATGTTAAATCTGGTGTCGATATTTACATAATTGAAATAGACAGATGGGTTTTGCTTTCAAAAAAGGGTTAACTTTTTGATTTTTTTCTATCGAGCAAAGTGAAATGAATCGTGTTTTGGAAACACTAGTCTTATAAAGCATATTAATGTTAATCTTGTGTATTTTTGTCGCCAAGATCCATAACTGCTTTGTACGAAAAAAACAGTATATTGCTGACGCATTTTAGCATACATAAGGACACGTCAGACGGTGTACTGCGGCAAACGTGCGGTTAGTGCAGATTATTGTTTATATTCTGCACCGGCCTATAACTTATTATCTTCATGGCTTTGGCTCTCTCATAGTATAAAAGCAGGTTGTTAGAGTCTCGCGATAGTTTCTTTTAAGTCTATAAATGATTGCTGTATACTTGACTGCCTCAGTCGAGCGGTTAGCGTACACGCCTAACTACACCGACTAACCACGAGGCTCGGGTTCGATTCCCGACCAGACATTTGTATGATGAACATTTAGGTGCTTGCGTTTCCGTGTCCGGGTGTTAATAAAATTTATTTTGGTATCCATCTAAGTGTATATATGTATAAGAATTGTTGACAAACAAACACCTGTAAGATAATCAAATAATTTGCTTACTTTGGGGTTAGATTCCATTTGTGTAACTTGTCCAGAGCTATTTATTTATTCCTGTATTTTTTTAAATGTTACTTCAAAAAGCGCACTATGAAGATGCTGCAAGCAAGTTGGTTTTCTCATAAATTTTATATGTATGAAATGTCGACCCAACGAACTAAAGTATTGTTTTTCCAATATCCTTGAAATTATTCCAGTTTTCTTTTCTTTTGAACCTTTTTCTGCCAGTAAATAAAACAAGAAAAAAATATTTAGGGAAATTGGTCCATAGGTTCGTGCGTGATGCGATAACCACATGAAATAGTTATTCACATTTAATAAACTTGTAAAGATTCATATTTTTCTATGTTAGTGACATCAAAGCTTCTTAACCGATGGACCAATTTCAAACGTCTTTTTTTGTTTAAAGTTTTCATTTATTAAAGATGGTTTCAAGCTTAAATTTATATTTACCGATTATTGCCGATTAATAATAATGAATGTCATACAAACTTTCAAACCCTATTTCACCCTCATAGCGGTTGGATTTCCAGAAACGCTTAAATCTACTCATTTTTAATAAGTAACCCACAAATAAAGTTTCATGTTTCTAACTTAAAAAGTGACGGTCTTCCATGGAAATTTTCAAACCCTGTGTCATTCCTTTATGGGTAGAATTTCCAAAATTCCGTCCTTACATTTAACAAAGCGACCCTACTTACCAAATTTTAAGGCAGTAACTCTAATAGTTTTTGGTCGGTGATGAATCATTCAGTCAGTCATATTATTTTATAAGTGTCCGCTTCTTATGAGTTGCCAGGTCGGACAGGCGACGATTATACGTCAAAGATTTACAACAACCCGTGGAAAATATACTAACTAATTTCGTTCGTCTATCACATTCTTGGTGTAGATATATAACATTAAGGTATAGAAATAAGTTAGTAATAAGTTTTGTCGCTTAATTCAGTTTTGGGATAGGACAGCGGCCTGAGTGAGAGTATCCTAACTTTGGTACTGGAACACAGCAGAAGCGAACACTTTCGTTGTAACGTCGTGAGCACTAGAGTATACCAACAAATCTAGAAGACATTTTTAACTGATTTCCAGTACGTCTCATATTTTTTTATGTATAATAATCGATTTTTTTGTGAACAGACGCTTCTAATTTAAATTTTGAAGTGAAACTTCTTTAGAATCGTTGTCATTTCAAAACGGGTGCAACGGAAAAACGACAGATAAGAGACACAAATATATATTCATCTCATTGTTTTGCAGATAAGAGACACAAATATATATTCATCTCATTATTTTGTCGATTAACTGAAGTTTCACTTCTATCGTGTGTTAATTGCACACACATCTTTTTTTATTGGATAGAGTGTACTTCCGAGGTGGTCCCACTGCCACCAAGTATCTAATGATGGATGGAATCCCAAGGGAATCGAGTTAGATACTTAATTTTTGTGCTCCTAGATGATTATTTGTATAGATCCATGTGAACAAATTGTTTTTTTTTTTTTTTTATATTTATGATAGTGACGATAAGTCTGTGCTCGCTTT
Source organism: Calephelis virginiensis (assembly GCA_002245475.1). NCBI lineage: Eukaryota > Metazoa > Arthropoda > Insecta > Lepidoptera > Riodinidae > Calephelis > Calephelis virginiensis. Next base: position 94,954 of record NJDC01000141.1, read on the forward strand.
TTACGAGCTGACTTGCAGTAAGGCAGGAAATTCTGCAAAAAGAGGCCGGACGAACACGGGGCAGTATTATATTTATTGAAAACGAAGTCGTTATTTTGCAGTTTTACTACACTTAAAAAAATTAAAGTAAATAAGGGACAAGCGTGGCATATAGAAACCATATGTGTTATAGATGCGTTGCAGTTTGTGTCCAGAATGTCAGGATGCCATTCTAACGAATATTCGCCTAATCATAGGTGCCCTGGTTGTACTTCTGCCTACCTACGATATTTTCTTTTACTTATGCTACTACAAGCAAAACCATACGCAATGGCTAGTAACTCTAAAAGCAGAAAAATAATAAAGAAAATATATTTGCTTTAGTCGACTTATTAAAACTTTCATAACCCAAGGGCTTATTTCATTATGGATGGAAGCTGTTTAGAAATAGCAATACGGTTATCTCTTTTTAATCCACTCTAAACCGGAAGCTTCGTATAGCTATCTCACTCTCGCTAATCGCATTAAAATTTACATATTTAAAAAGCAGTCCGGAATCGCTGCAATACTCTCATTTGTATGCGTTTCTATTTTAGACGGTTTATGTTTTCTCCCCGGAGATCACTGTTTGCTCTTCGGGACTAAGAAAGAAAATATTTTAAATTAGATTCGAAATAGAACAGTTTGGATACAAATGATATGTAAATAATGTACAGTCAACAACAATGGTTGTATTTGTTTTATTTGTTATTTTGATATTCTACAAGGACAGCGAAAATACATTTTGAAGTACATAAGTTATTAAGACCAAAGAGTAGCAATATGTTTAATAAAGAAATAAAATCAAAATGAAATGTAAAAATTTGTGCAAAATATTCAATAAACAAAATATACGATAAGGTAAGGTAGGTTGATTATAGACCTTTTTTTCTTCCCCCGAAAGTGGACTTATGTTAGACTCCTACTAACTAAAGCCCCACCGCGTCCACCCCTTCGCCAGGTACCGCAGCTGCGAGAACGCTTTCGCATACATCCACAACCCCAGCGGCGCCAGACCTTTCGATCCCCGTCATGCAGCCCCTCTCAGCTGGGGACCGCATATCGTCGGAAGTGGTGCACGGAGACACAGCGTGCACCACTTCTTGGTTCCAGTGACGACAGGCACCCGCGTCCCTGCCGCAATACCATCTCGACCGGGCGAGCTAGATGGAAAGTGTGCCCCCCATCTCCGCGGGCCGTGCTGCCGCCATCCCACGCGTGCCAAGTGGCCCCCCTTGGACAGAGAGGGGTACTGAGGAGCGCCCTCCCTGGTCCGAATTGGTTTCACCGGGGCCCCGGCTCGACCCCAGTTACTCAGCCCCCTCGCCACGACAAGGCTCGGACCCTTGGAGGTTGATTATAAGACCTACGTCAATCAAATTTAATAAAAAAAAACGTATTTATAGTCGTACGTTAGTTGATAAGTTGTTGATTAAATATTTAGGTACTTTTTGCAGTGTTAGCGCTTTTAACATACAGATTTATGATCGTAGTTTTCACAGCCCTGTAGTCTATTTTACGATGTCTGCTGTTAAAATTATTAACACTGTGATAAAGTTATTAAATATTATTAAAACATATATCATTCATTTAATAAAATAGTAGGAAAATTATTTTTAGTTACACCTGATAATTTGTACTTTGTTTACTTAAGGATAGCGCATACAAAAACATTACGCATCGTGACGGGGTGGGGAGTAGCGTATCGTAAGCCACACTTAGGTAGGTTGCAGACTGCGTGCTTAAGCACACTTTTACTGCTCAGAAGTCAGTGTGGGGAATATGGAATGTCGTAGTTGGATATATGGATAGCTCTGACGAAGAACTTACCTTTTACTGACAATTGATTAAAGATGAAGTCAAACAAATACTGCACAAAAATAAGACGAGTTGTCGACAGAATTAGCATCATCAGGGAGTTCGCTCGGTGCAGTGCAAAGATACACGCCGGTAACATTCGCTGCAACGTGACCCGGCATAGTGTACGTTACTACTTCAAAATATGTGAAAGTGATCTGGGCTCTACTGCAGGCCGCTCTAGTATGCACTACCCTTTAGACAACATGTTAATTTGTTTGATTTGCTTATATTGAAAACAGGTTTTTACATCGTTACTACGTTAAAATTATTTTTCTAGTAACTGAAGCAGAGCAAAGTTCGAAACAATTTATTTACCTGTCGGAAGCCATCTTTTTTTGCATTAAAAAAATTCTATAAAAAGCAATTTTGGCAATGTATGTGTTATTTATGCAAATGATAAAGCTTGAAATCAGTTCAATATTTAAATATAATGTAATAAGCGAGAGTAGATATTTCATTTGTAAATATCAATTGAAGTAAGGAAGAATGTTTTTTTAAATCCATCACTTATGCCCGGTTCCACTATCGAACGTAAATATAATATTAAGTTAAAGTAAGTGTCATCATGCCAATATGCCCTAAGAGGTAGGCAGATGCACAACTAGGTCACCCGCTACTCGTGGAAGACACTAAGTCCTACAATGTGATAGGTGGCAAGCCCGACACCAACCGGGCACATATCCAGTCCCGAGCAACATTTTTTTATTTTCTGTCTGTTGCCCGACCTGGGTATAGAACCCGGGACTTCATGGAGTTAAGTCCAATACCTGGATTGCACAGAGGCGATATTACGTTAGTTTCGTAAAACTAGTGACGTGCTCCATGTAGTTCCATAAGTTTAGAGTTATAAACGAGCGACCGATATTTTACCGACAGATTTTAAACAAGTTGTTACTATTCGTAGCTAAAAAATATCAGAAAGCGAAACGATTCGTTGAAAGGAATCATTAATAATATATCACGTCAATGACACGTAATGTTGGTAATTCATTAAAATTTTCCGGAAACAAATCCTTGATTTAATGGTACTCGAGAAAAACGGGAACATCACACCAATCACGGGGATTTACCGTCTCCCGTTGATTTCCCGTGGGGCCGCGACACTGGTGGCAAAAAATATTTAATTTGGCCGAAAATCCCGAAAGAATCTCATCCAGATTTGTAATTGATAGATCATATCAACCGATAACTTAATATTTTTATTTTGTACAAGTTGTTTCCGCGGCTATCCTCCCCCATAACAGGTAATGTCTCTGGCGGGGTGCCGTTTAGAAATCGATATAAAGAGTTCCCACGACTGGCCCGAGTTTCCTATTTAAAATAGACCATTTTTCTTTAGGCAACTTGAAAAGGCGACCAAAGGTTGAAAAGGTCATTACTAACAAGACCACTGGTTGTGAACTTGTCTAGGGATCCACCGGATTCCCTATTTTTGCCATCATGAGAGTTGTGTTCGTTTCCAGAGGCTAAGGTCACCGGTAGACTTATATATTTGACCTAACTTCTCAGCAACAAGGTGGCGACGCACTTACCTTTGGTGTCTATAGCCTTTACGGAGACCGAGGACCACGGAGAGTCATGTGCTTGTTTGTTGTCTAATTTATACTAATATAATAAAGAGGATAGGTTTGATTGTTTGTTTGTATTAAATATGCTCCAAATTACTAGATCGATTTGTAAAAAATGTTTTATCATTAGAAGCCGAAATTGTCTTTAATAAACAAAGGCTACTTTTTGTTGCGGGAAAATGCTTCATTCCTACGAGAAAATGGGTAATAGGACAACGGGTAATAAGATTTATCCTTCAATACTTATCTTTTTATTATAACTTTTAAGCGAGTGAACTGATTGGAACTGACCCAAATTTTATTTGGATATTTCGATTATTTTCTGGGTGATTTAAAATACAATTAGACCTTCTCTACACAAATATTATAAAGAGCAAAGACTTGATTCTCACCACTGAGGTGAGAAATGTGGTCTAGCGGTCCGGCGTCAGACTTGACCTCTTGAGGTCTCGAATTCGATACCCGGGTCGGGCAACAAAAAAATTAGGAAATATATTTTTAATTAAAATAACGTTTTCCGGGATTGGATATGTGCCCAGTTTCAGCTTGCCACATTGTGGAATTTACTGTCTTCGGCTAGTCGTGGTGCTTTGGTTGTGCCTCTGCCTACCTCTTCGGGAATATGGTCATGAAGATACTTGATTGTTTGCTTAAAACTTAGTATTGAATAGATTTGATAACTACTCGATAGATTTGAATTTCTTTTTTGAAATTAAAAAAAAAATTAGAAGCCGATATTATCGTTGATGAATATAAAGGTTATCACCAGAAAAAATTAGAAGTGCTTTCATGCAAAGTTGGAACAGGTTGCTAGTATAAATGAATAAAAATGTTGCCACTCGCCAGCCTTCTATATATCTTCAATTATAAATTGTATCTTAACATCGCTCTGTTGTGACACGAAGTAAAGATAACCTAATGCAATTTCGCATTCTAATATTAGTTTGAAAAGTTGAGGTTATGCTTGCTTAAAATACATCCATTTTAAACTAACTCCATAAAAAAGTTTCTCAATTCGACTGTATGTTACTTTTGTATGATTGTCACGCAAATATTACGCCAATCACTAACCGACTTTTGATTATTTTTCGAAAATGTAGGTTATAACTCTGAGGTGCTCCCATATTAATTTTATCATGATCCTTTTAGTAGTTTTTGAGTTGTATTTACTTTTTTTATTTTTGTTCGTGATAAAGAAAGATTAATGCATTGTTAATATTAAGTAAAACTCAAAAGCTAAAAGGATTGACTCGGATCGGACAAAAAGATCATGATAAAACTAATGTGGCCCTCGGAATTATGTCCTATTTTCTTAAAAAATAACCATTAAAATTGATTGGTAATTGGCATAGTAAACGCATAGAAAACCTTAAAAAGTAAAAAAAAAAAACATATAGTTGGATTGAGAATCTCACTTTTTGGAGTCTGTTAGATAATTTAATTATATTAGTTCATAGTTTATATTTAATTATATATTATATATATAAAATTCCCGTGTCACAGTGTTAGTTACTGTACTCCTCCGAAATGGCTTGACCGATTCTCATGAAAATTTGTGAGCATATCTGTGTATAGGCTAACATCTATTTTTATAGCCCTAAGTGATGAGGGTGAATCACAGCAAAAAAATAGCAGAACAATGTCTGCAGGGTCGGCTAGTAATATATATTATTATAAGTAGCAATTCTTTTTCTATAATTTTCAATTGACACATTTTTTTAATTTATTTGAATGAATGAATGAACTTTTACAGTGCACAATTAAACTTACTACAAAATGAATTGTACTTATTTATATTATATAAGTATTAACAAGAGCATATTATTATAGTTTATAGTATAGGCGGTCTTATCGCCAAACAAAGCGATCTCTACCAGACAACCTTTTCGTCTGAGGAGATTATATAAACATGCGTTTAATAGATAAAGAGATTACATAACAAAAACTATAACATAAGATTAAAATATTAATAATAACAGTAAGGAGAACAACGAAAACAAAAACAGTATAAATGTAAAACTAAAATAAACAAGATACACCATTTCAAATTAAGACATAACAATTTTACATTATTTAAATGGAAGTAAATACCATATCAATTATCACAAACACAACTTTGGCTTTTTAAATAATGTACTTTTACTAAAGTTTTAAAAGTAGTCAAAGTTTGAAGGTAGGTCTTAAATTTTGTCGATAGTTTTATGTAAAAAGAACTACCCTTTTCTACATATTATAGAATATACCCAATACAGTCATCACTTTTGGAAGTTCCTTATTGCGCGTAGTGAAAGGAGGCTAGACAGAAAAAAATCTTAGGAAAAGTTGTCACGACACTTTTTGCTATAGTAAGCTATTGTAAGCTTTGCGGATTGCACATATTTGTTTTTTTATTTTTTTTTATTTTTAATTTTTTTTTCATGTTTCTCTGTCTGTCTCTCTCTATTATTTTTTTAATTTTTATTTTTATTTATTTTTTTAGTTTTTTTCATGTTTCTCTGTCTGTCTCTCTCTATAAGAAAGATAGAGATAGAGATTACTAGAGATTGATAGAGATTGAGAGAGAGAGGGGGGAGAGAGAACTTCGTTCCACCCTGGTGTCCCTTGACACCTCTCAACTTTTTTACGATTTTATTTGTAATTTGTAAGTACCTAATGTTGAACTCTTGTAATATATTCTAAATTGCATGAATTGAATGAAACATTCTAAAATCCTTTCTTCATACATATACATTATTCGTAATATCCGTTTCTAAGAACACGTAATATTGTATTTGAAATTCGAATTCATATGATTCGAACTTCAAAACAATAGTCAAGTTGCTCTTTCCTTTTTCAATCAAGTTAAAAATAAAAAGGAAGAGGTAACATGTTCGACATTTATTTTTTATCTATGTCAGTCGATTTTTTCAAGATTTGTGAATCGATTTTTCATTTGCAAGAAAGTGCCTCAGTGATGGAATAATATTTAAGTTGAGGACGAATAAAATACAATGCATTAAAATGATTAAATTTACTAAAAGGAAAAAGTCAAGTATTTTAAACATTAAAAATCGAGTGCTTGAAACTGAGGCCATAATACCAGTGCTCGCCATTATCGTGGTCGTAGGGCGGTCGGTAGATATGCACCAGATTTAAATTACAGTCATAAGAAAGTGAAGCACCAGAAACATTTATGGTGTCTATGGACGAAACTCTTCTTAAAAATTTTTTTTTGATGCAATATTTTGATACTCGTTTGCCAAGTATTTTAAATTATTTCACTTTAATTTCGTGGTCGGAATATATTTTAGTTTGTGTAAGAGGTCAACAAAGACGCACACGGCTCTCTTGAATTCGTAAGAGACAACCGTAGCCTATAAACACTATAAATGTAATAGGTGTGTTTCTATCCTGAAGCCGGCATATAAGGCCTATTATGCAAATTTACCGGATACAAACCGAAACATGACAGAGTCATTATGGCGGCAGGGATAGGCAAGGCGGTGGATCCCCACCCGGGCAAGTTAGTGCATAGCAGTAGAGTACCAGTAGTCGTGTTGGTAATGACCTATATTTTGATCAGTGTTTGCCTCCTACGAGTTGTCTGGTAGAGAGATAAATGGTCTACTCTACCAGAACCAACACGGGGAAGAATTAAGCATATCGAATAATAACTGCTCATTATTTTGACAAATATTTAGAAGAATTGCTAAAATCGGCTTCAATTTTTATGTTTTGTCTTCCAAATATTAAAAAAAATAAAGGATTTTTTTGAATTTTCCTGGGATTTCATCATCAAATTCTATATGTTTTGTGACAACTTTATCACTTCAAAAATATGCTCTTTCAAATCAAAAAATAAAACTAGGCTAGCAAATTACAAAGAAACATAGCAGTACTAACATAGTATACAAAAAAAGTATGTATATCTATAACTTTTTCCTTTTCTTGTAGTCGTTTCAAAACAGACAAAATATAATAAACTTTTTTAATATTGAAATGTCTTAGATGTCTCTGATAGTTTTTACTCTGTGTAGTAACGTTACCGCGAAAAGTGCTATCTAGAGCGATGCAGAGCAATAGATTGGTCACGGGCAGTAATTATCACGCGGTATATCCGCAGTGCGGTTCCAGCTCCTTGGATTAAGGACTAAAGAAAATAGATTCTCTACTTATATTGTACGGAAACTTTAATGTTTTTCTTAACAATATAATAGAGTTACCGGGAATAGTGTTATCTAGAGCAGTGTGATAGTTTGGTTACGGGCAGTAATTATAACGTGATGGATCCGCATTGCGGTTAAATACGGCGTTAATATTTTTTAACCATTTTCAAATAAAACTAGGTTATAAGTGTAATTTTTAAAGGTATTTTTATTTTTAGCACTTGCACAGGGCTTGGGTTAAATTTTTATAAATTAAAAAGAATAAAAAAATTTTGTTAAGCTGTGTATTTATAAAAATAAACTACCCGCGTTAATGATATCGAAAGGAATTAAAAATTTCGCCACAGGCCTTGAATCCTCAGTAGCTCAAATGGTAAGAGCATTCGTTGGCTTGAAACGAAAGGTTACAGGTTCAAATCCTGTCTGGGGCGAATTTTTTTCTTCCTTTAAAATTTATAGAAAGTATATTTTTATACATTTGATATTCGAATACTCAGCCAATTAGAAACAAAATTTTAAAGTTCTTTTTTGCAAGTTGTCATAATTTTGAAGTAGTATCATACAAATTTATTCATGATCGAACTAGTAGTTTTTGAGTTAAGTGTAAGTAATCCATACATTTCGTGACACGATGTCAGATTTTGATGAAATTTATACGGAACCATCTCGGAATCATACCTTTAGAAAAAAGTGTTATCATATCGCGACACAGTAATAAAATTGTAGTAGATTTTTTGCAGTTTTGCTATTCTTAAATTATTTGAATACTGTGTATTCTACACTTTTTTTATGATAATGGAAGGTAAGAAATTCACGCCGTCTAGATACAGCAAAAGTGGTAATTATGCGTTGCCAACTTGAAGCCGGGATTCTAGGCCTCAAGCAAAATCAAGTTTACCGGCTACCTCACCCTCCGAACTGGAGCACGTCCATGGCAAGCGGTGACGTTATGGCGGCAGCAATAGATAAGACGGTGGTACCAATCCCGGCGAGTAGCATCGAAACACCCATTGACAACAAACAAAAAGTGGAACTCCGTTTTAGATACTATTATCAATATCACCTGTATTTTTCACAATGTACATATCACTGTGCCCTGCTGATGCTTGTAAAGCGAAACCGGTCGGTTAAAAAAAATATGTTGTAGAATGTAAAAGTGATATTGATAGGTTGCTAACAAATAGTCTGAAAAGAAACTTATAGAAGTATTTAAGTTGGTCTCGAAACATCGTTTTTCTAGCTTTAAACAATGAAAGCAAGCACACAGCTCTCTTAAACTTGTAGACATTATGGACATAGTAGAGCCTCTCCAGAGGTTGGGATTATTTATTTAGTTATTGGGAATTCTACCAATTACTAGTTGATAGAAAAATTTGAATTTACTCAAATTCGATTTTAGAAAGAAAGTTTGAAATTAGTGATATATTTTAGATCTCTCTAAAATAAATGGATATTAATGAAAAGCTGAACTAAATTTTCATAAAGCTCTAAAATCAACTAGCAATTAAAAATCAACTAGAAATAGAAACATACTTGAATATTACCTAATTGGAATTATTGGAAATCTTAGGATATCCAATTAAAGCTAAAAATACATAAACTTAGTTACCCTGATTTCGATTGAGAGCAATATAGTTACGGCCAGTTTCAATAACCTATTCGATTTTAAAACTTCATTTGGAGTTAGGCTTACTATGTAGGCCATTTTCTCAATTTTGGTCCGGTTCCACTGAGAAGAACCTCTGTCTCTCTACTAGGCAGCTCGTAAGAGCAGAGCACCTGTTAAATACGTAATAGGCAACTAGACCACAATTTCTAGAGTGACGTGCAGCGACTTGCCCTGGTATGGATCCACCGCCTTATCCATTCCTGCCGCCATGTTGACTGTGTCATATTCCGGTAATGAGGATAGAGTAACCGGCATACTTCCTCAATACGCCTAACATTTCGGCCACAGGACGGCGACGCCCTTATAAAATTTAACTATAGGCTACAGTCATCTCTTACCATTAGACCTGTTTGTTTGTTTGTTCGCTGAAATCTTACATAAAAATGAATAAGTAAAAATGAATTTTTGTTCATAAGATATATAGTATCGCCTCTGTGGTCTAGCGGTTCAGTTGTTGAACTTGACTTCATGAGGTCCCTGGCTCGAATCCCGGGTCTGGCAATAAAAAGAAAATTGGGTTAGTAAAAAAATGTTGCTCGGGATTGGAAATGTGCCCGGTTGGCGATAGGCTTGCCACCTATCACATTGTGGGACTTAGTGTCTTCGGCTAGTCGTGGGTGCCCTGGTTGTACCTCTGCCTAGATCTTCGGGGATATGGACGTGAAGATACTTTTTTTTCATTCATAAGATTTTTTGTTGATTATTGAAAAATAGCAGTGGTTGCTGGTGCTGAACTTAATTAGCCCTATATCTCTCTACCTTTCTCTTTAGAAGATACAAACTTGCTAACCCGATAAACGTTATCCATTTGATTACCATTATCTTGTCTTTAACTAATGATATTAATTTCTTAAATTTTCTAGTATACCAATAAACTAATTTTTCTTTATTAAAATAATCAGTAAAAAAATCGAAAACACAAAACATCGAAAAAGAGATGGCCAAGAGAAATATAAATTAATTGAACACATGGATACAAATGGACAAAATCGTTTTAGTTATTATTGAAATACCCACTCTTTTATTTTATTTTTGACAGTTAAAATAAAATAACGAGTATTCCGTAAAAATGTCAATGTCAATTGTACGCTACTTTCGAACTTGACTTATCTGTTAGTCATTATAAGATAGGACGGATTGACGAATTTCAATGTATATTTTAAAATTGCCGTGATCGACTGGTTGTTATTTACATTTATTGAGGGTTTTGTTTTTTTTAATTTTATACATATATTACATATTTGTTTTAAGTGCTATTATCACATAAAAATATAGGATTAGAACATATAGCCTCCTATTTGGAAGTCGATTAAAGTTAACCTAAGTTAATATCCGGCCTATTTACACACGTGAAAATAATTCTTAAGCATCAAATTGTTTTGGTATCAAAGAAGGAGAAACAAACACACTTTACATATTTTATTGTAATAATAATAAACCTTATCTTTTCATTTTATTTTTATTCACTTATTAAAATCGAAGTCAATATTTTTAAGTTTTACTGTGATTAAGTCATCCTACTTATTTTTAGGTATGTGATTCCCGCCTCCAACCTACCCCTGCAACATCCTGGTTTTCATTGTTATTTATCAACCCTTTTAAAACAAATAAGCCTTTTGCTGAAGGTCCCTAAGTCGTTTTGTTTGACATCGTGTGATGTAAAATATCTACGTAGGCTTATCGTCAGGAAATCCGTGGTTATTGGCCTTTCATTGTGATAAAAACATTACAACATAACCCACACTTTGTTGTAGGTAAAAAGAAGCATAAAGAATTTTACTTGCGGAAAAGAGAAACGTTAAAAATGAAGGTACGGTACTAATAAATTCCGGCTGAAAAAGTACGGAAAACGGTTTATTTACAGTCTGTTAAACAAAGATATTTCGACATGGCCGGCAAAATGATAAAATTTAATATCACGGGTGAGGTACGGTGCGCTTTGCCTTGTCATTCCTGTCCGAAAAGATTTGCTTTGTTTTTAGACATTTTATCTTTTTTGATAAATGGAAAATATTTTTAAAATTATCAAAATATAGTATTCAAAAAAGTTTACGGGTTTTCCACAAAACAGTGTTTAATTAAACACTGTCCAAAAATTGAATTCTAACCAGTTATAAGTTGCACGCGGATGACGTAGCATGTTATTGGTTGCAAATCTAACTTTAAATAGTCATAAGTAAAATATATATATATATGACGTGTGTTTAACAAGTGTTTATTTTTTTGTAGTAAGTCAATATAAGATTTCGTTGAGTGTGCGATCGATATATTCCGATCGATGCAGCTGAGATGTATTTGTAGCACCTTCTTTCTTAACCGCTTATGAAAAATGAAGGTAATTACATGATCGAACTCCTATGTTTTGTAATGTAAGTTAATCGATTTCTCTATCATTTGTGAACTGGTTTTATTTTTAACATTAAAAAAAGCGTATTTCTGAAGTGGTACTACTACTGCCAAGTCTAGATATAAAGATTGAGTATTAATCAAATCGAGAAAATTACCCAATTTTTGTGTAATTAAATAACTGAATAGGTATTTAGCAGTAGCAGTACGTTTCGTGTCCGTTACTTAGTTCTGGGCAGCCATGTACTCTAGCAATATTCTCTCTTATATTATTTTTTCACTTGTTACAAATTTGATTGCAACAGCGCGTAATATTACTTTGTATAATATATAATATTCTTCTTATCATTAGACCTTCAATCTTTCATATACTCATGTAAGCGAAAATTTCCAATCTCAGTACTATCTGTTAATCGTCGATTTAATTTTCCAATTTTCTTACACTTTCAAAATTATCCAAAAAGCCTTATAACTAAAAAAAATATTATTGAAGTTAACCACAAACATTATTGCATTTTATTATTATTTAAAAATTAAAATCAAATTTCGTACATTTTCGTAAATATTTTACTTTTTTTAATATGTAATCGTAGTAATAAACTACTAGTCAGTTACTTTGTAGTTTTACTACACTAAAATCCCTACATATAAAAGTGAATCCTTATTAATTCACTTGGTCTTCACATCATGCCTGAATGGGTAGACTAATTTTGCTTATTATTTTTTTGTTATTGTCAGGAGAAGGCGCGTAATCTATATTCATAGTTAAGAAAAGACGACGTCTGCTGGCTCAGCTAGTTATATATTTCTCGTCGACTTATTATTTTATAATCAACAGACAGTGACAAAGTGTTAAATTAACGATCACCCATATCGAGAAGCCCGTGGGATTCACATACGTATTTACGTTTTTGGGAAATCACACATTGCGGGAACTCTAGTCAACCAAATTATTTCTAATTGCAAACTAACAAAACAAAAGCGTTGCGCCTATAACACTTACATTTTTTTTTATTTATTCTTGAAAAATGCTTCATGTAACGTAGTCAAAATTATGTCGATTATATCAGCTTTGAACCAAAAAAATCCTTATCGAAATTGGAAGATTCGTTCAGAAGATATGAATCCATAGATACATACATTAAATTGATGCCTTAAGACTCCCTAGTTAAGATCTCTCAATTTATATGGTATGGCTATAAATGTTTTTACGTTTCTTTTTATAAAAAAGAAGACAAGCGAGCAAGTGGGTCACCTGACGGAAAGTGATCACCGCCGCTCACGGACATATGAAATATCAGGAGTATTACAAATGCGTTGTCGACCTTTAAGGAATGAGTACGCTCTTTTCTTGAAGGTTCCTTAGTTATAATCGTTTGGGAATACCGCCGTCGGTAACTGATTCCACAAAGGTGTTGTGCGAGGTAAAAAATGTCTTCGGAATAGCACAGTTATAGATCGCCACTAATCAAGATGATGGGGGTGAGGCCTCAAACTGGATCTCAGCGATTTGCGGGGCGGTGGCAAGAGCAGGGCGGCCGCGAGCGCGGCGAGCTATGACCGAACTCGATGTCAACGGCCAGATCGCTCGTGTCGCGGCGACGAAGTGTTGTGTTTGATGTGAGCACGGTGTTGATACGGCGCTGCACGGGCGGCAGCATCTTTTGAACCGAGTGCTTTTGATTCGTATAATTTATTACAATAACCCAACAAGTTGCACGATTATACAGGAATGGGTAGAGAAGACTTATAATTAATATATTTTATTGTAGGAACTATACAGTCCAATTTAGAACCTACCTACATATATTATAATCTTTTTTTACTATTCAAATGTTTTCTATTCCAAATTGGTTATGTAACAAAAGTTTCACTAATTATTCCCTGCGGTAAAATGCTGCGATGTAGGTAAATTTATGGACAAATGTTAAATACAAAGGGAAACAGCACTACATTGACTCAATCGCAGGGAGACCGCTTGACGGTCGCTCGTCGCTCGGGCACCGCTGCCCGCTCCGCCGCCGCTCCGCCGCCGCTCCGCCGCCGCTCCGCTGATATCCATTTCACTTTAATAAGAATCTATGTGTCAGATCGCGCCGCTCTCGCCGCCGCCCCGTAATCACTGAGATCCAGTTTGTGGCCTGATACTTTAAGCTCTGACGCGATGTCCAAAGGTGGAAATCAGCGGCTGGAGTTAAACCATCCAACTTCTGAGAGTATTTTCTATAATTTATATATGGAAAACACTGAGGGACCCAACATTTCTACGTAACGCCAAGGAATCACGCCAATTGCTACAACGCAACTTTTTTGTCAACCAATTCTGACCGCTTTTTCACATCTTTTTGCTTCCCTTTAGCTGGTTGACAGAAAAAATCCAGCAGTCTGTCCACACGTCAGACAACGCACCAGTCTTCATCGGCAAGCGAACAAAAGTGCACGCGTGATTTTGCAGTTCTTTTTTGCGTTCTTTCTTTTTTCTCTGTACTCATGTCATTTGTTTTTGAATAAAAAATCTCCTGATGGCTTTGTACCTAGTTCTGGAAACTGATTTTGCATGCTATTCCTTCGAAAAAAGCGTTGTTACGCCAAAAAAAGGTAGAAAAAAAATCCCACTTCGTTCGTTTTCTATGTATCGTCAGCATCCACCACAATCTTTTTTTCCATTTGCTTAATAAGCCTACAACGATGGTCGCTTGAATAATACTTGTGGGTGCTAAATAAATAAATAGCTGCGGCAGCTACGGTCTCCATATCCATTTTGCGTGCCTACGTGTTACGTCTGACGAGAACCAGCACAGACTGATCTTCATACAGACGTGTGGATGGCTGGCAGAGATTCATCTGCAGATGCATCTGCCAACGTCTGCAGACGAATCTGTCTACGCGTAGAGGAGGCATAATAAAATGACTACGCGAAATAGAGATTTTTTTTATACATGCTTGTGTATACATATAATAAATCAAACAATTTCACAAATTAACTGTTTCACTTATTTTGTCTAAAAACCTTATACTTCTTAAATTTGGAACATAACATTGAGAAATTTAAATTAAAATAGTAAAAGAAGTTTTAACTATATTTAGAAACAGAGGGAAATGCAGTTTAATCTAAATAAAATTTAATTTAAAATTTAATTTAACATAAGGTCAGAGAAAAATTAAATAAGCACATCTATATTTTAACAAAAGCAAATCACATTACTTTTCTATTTGTTACGATTAAGGTAATGATATTTTAACTTAAAAAATATTCACTTTACTTCTACGCAAAATAAAAAGCAGTCTTTTGCGTTCAAAAACCTATAAATAGTAGTATAGAGCAGTTACAGATGTAAAAATGTGCAAGTAGTATTATATAAAAAAATAAGTAATCCTTGTTTTTAAAACGGTAACCCTTTATACTACTTTTTCATGAAGGGTATCCATTTATTACGAATTCAGCGCAAAGCTTTTTGCGGAAAATACTTTATGCGGTTAGTACTTACGCCCTTTTTTCTCGGAAAGTGTAAATATGAAATTTCTGATATCTGCAGGGTTACTCTTGAATCTCGATAATCGATATTATATGAATTGAAAATTGCAATGGCATATTATGTCATAATAGGTACTTTTGAGCACGGTTCTTGAGAATTATTAACATTTAGTTATAAATACAGGGTTACTTTGATAGGGCTGGCCAAATTTTAATATGAAGGGATACGGGCTTAAATGGTAATGCGTTTTAAATATAATTGCAAAATACAATATTTACTTTTATAAACATTATTTTAAAATAGTCCGCAAAAAAGCTTTATTGTTGTTGTCACGCTATGCTGGGTACGCCCAGTAAGTGTCGTGATGTCACTATCCTGTAAATGGTACTGCGGTCGGTATTTTTCACAGATTGAAAATGTAATCGATTCCGAACCGACTTAACTTCCGGCAAGTCCAATTCATTCATAGCTCACTGTTTTTTCGGTTTTGTAACGCCATAATACGTATATATATTTTTTTATCAATTAAAGCCTTTTACATATTATAACAAACTAGCAAACTGATTTTCTGATGGTATGGAATTCACGCCACCTAGAGACAAGAAAGCACCATTATTACGTGCGTTGGCAGCCTGAGGCCCGGTTGTTAGGCTCTGAGCAAAACTAAATTTACCGGCTACCTTGTCCCATGAACCGGAACAAGTCAACACTAAGCGCTGACGTTATGGTGGCAGGAATAGGTAAGACTTTGTTACCGATCCAAGGGAATAAATTTTAAATTATGATCCATCTAGGTCCTTGTCATAAAAAATATGAACAAATCTAATTGAGACTAATATAACGAGTCTAAACTCGATTTGTTAACCAGTAGGAATTCCAGAATTACATCTCCTATCTTCAAGCTTCATTGTCAGACCAGCTTATTTGTACCAACATTTGTTAGTGTTTAAACTGTTAAGTCTCACATATGTTCAAAAGTCAAATAAATACCCACAGTCCATTCCGACGCTTACAAGTGAGCTGCAACTGACTGATGGGTCCATTAACGCCTGGACAGATTTCCATAAAGTATAGCTACGAATCATTTTGATAAAATAAAAAAAATCGTATCAAAATCCGTCCATCCGCTGAAGAACTACATTACCATTTAATGCTTTTAATGATATTTAGAGACGTAAGAACAGAAGTAGGGTTGGTCTTAAAGCTCGATTCATGCAACATTGGAAATTGGAATTGAGTAGAGTATGTTTTAGGTACTCTTGAACGTAATACTTCGATTTATTAACATTTAGTCAATAGGTAACAATAAATTATTTTATCGGATTCGTTAAATATACAGGATTACATTTAAAGTACCAGCCAAATTTTGGAAACGGTTTGGAATCGATTACACTTTCGATCTATGAAATAATTTAAAATTAATAATAAATAATATTTTTATTGGCTAAAATGTTCTCCAGTATGTCCAATCAAAGTAGGGTAAGTTTAAATGTTCTGACGATTTGACCATGCCGTACGCTTCTAGAGAAACATAGGATGAGAAACTTATAAAAAGCAAATTATTCAGGTTCATTACTGTTTGGTATGTGTTGATGGGAGATATATTAGGTATTTAAAATATCAATATCTCATGAGCTCGCCAACTTTCAAATTACTGTACTTCACTGTTCTTTTAGCTTTTATACGTTTTTAAGAATATCACAATCATATATTTTTTACCATGTAGTCTCATTATAGGTCCTCATGAAGCCACTTTTAATCTTTTTGTGTAATTTGTACTTCTCGTTACAATAGTTACACGGCTTACGCGGAATTAGCAGCTTGAAGGTTTATTCTACATCTGTCATCCTAGCCTCCCCAACTTTAAAAAAGTTTATGACTTATTCACCCGATTGTTTCGTTCACCAAGGCAGTAAACATATAATAATATGTATTCCGAGACTTGACTTCTGTAATATACGTTTCCATGTAAGTTTGAAATATGGTAGCGTATTTAGAATTCATATTTTTTCCCTCCAAATATTCTTTTGTCTTTGATTCATGAACTTTGCTAAATTTCATTAAAACCGCCAAGGGGAAATAAAATATATGTGACATTTATTAGCAAGCCTTTTAATAAACAGACAACGCTTTCATATTTTTTAACTTTATGAAACTTAGTTGAAATTTAATTTAAATGTCTTTTTATTTACATGCCCTGTTTTTTAATTGGCTAACTATTGTAACACTATAATGTACACATTAAATAATATTATTATTCCTTACACATTTTTAGACTATTCGAAATCTATCGACTATTCTCTAACGGCCAATATTAATAATCAATCCTAATCCAAAACTTGCTGTCCAAGATTGATATTTTGATCCATTTTTATGTTATCGCTTGCCAATAACATATCTGTCGACAGGATAAATATGGCAATTAGGTATGGGATAGGCCGCCGTATATGCAGCTATCTAAATTGCTTGAAATCCATTAGATTGAGATACATTATTAACATTGGCCGTAAATCATTTTCGACACCCTAGTGGTAACAACAGCTGGTCGTTTGTCTTGTTTGCTTTTTCAAAACACACTAACACACTTGCAAACCTGAGGATATCACTGTTTGGAACACCCAATTTATCCAAGCGTTTCTATAGGATTGTAGTTTGTGGCAATCGGCAAACGTGCAGATCTATGTTCTAGCTTAACATTACACTCCAATTCACTGACATCATTACGTCTTTGTTTTTGTTGTTCTCTTATCAAGACTCAGTTTGAGATAATCCTATATGATTATTCAAATTCGGTTTTTATATTCAAAAAATAAGACCTTTTTTCTTACGAATGGTTGTTTTTTGTACGAATAGCACAACACCTAGCTACAGTCGTTCGTTTTCGATTGTTAATTCTAAT
>NJDC01000141.1:118744-142533 GCA_002245475.1 Calephelis virginiensis
AATCGTACTCCCTATGATTCCCGCCTCAAACACTTTAATATGATATCTCCCATCAATCGCCGCTCAGCTATAAGCATATTATTTTTAAAGAAATTGATATCTGGTAATATAGATTGTAAGTAAGTATTTACTCCAGCAGATTAACTTAAGCGTGCCATTTAAAGAAATTGATATCTGGTAATATAGATTGTAAGTAAGTATTTACTCCAGCAGATTAACTTAAGCGTGCCATACAATTACTCACGGTACCCGATAACGAAAATCTTCTATGTTCCTATTGGTAGGACCAATCTCCGAAAATATTCTCCTCTGTCGAAAATTTGTCTGGACTATAATCGAGCAAATGGTATGGCAAAAGATTTAGATATCTTTAATGATACTTGTCTTGGTCTCAAAAAAAAGTTAAAAGCAGCGTATCTTCCTGCATAACATTATTTTCATTTACCTTTAAATTTTAATTGTATTCGCATTACCATTAGTATTATCATTATTAGGTGTACTGTCATTAAGTGATGTTACAATATCTGAAGCAACATGTTGGCTGATATTTTTATTAAGAATGCTGTGCATGCCTGTTATTGGGATACATACAAACATTTGTGTATTTTTAAGTGTTATATTGTACTATTCTGTGTGTATTGCTGTTGGCATGTCGAAATAAAGAAAAAAAAATATACTAATTTTGTATATTATTTTTTTGACGTATAAGTTATTGTCAGGACAAGGTTTTTATAAAGAGAAAAAACATGAAAATTGAACGGAAAATAGCAAAAAAATTGCTTTTGTTCCAAACTATTAGTAGCTGTTTATGTCAAGCGATACGAATTTCAGAGTGTCGGCTATCAGCAAAATAGTAATACTGTTATTTGTTGCTAAGATAAAATTCATAAGTAGATAAGTATCTTTGCTCTAATACTTCCGAAGTTGTAGGCAGATATACAATCGGAGTACCCACAATAAGCACTCAAAAACCTCATCTAATCTTTCATAAAGCCAAGTCTGTAAATGTCAAAGTCAATGACTGTTCAAAAGATGATAGACGATGTGATAATGTAGTGATCGTATGGCCAACTGGGCACTAATCCTATACCAGTCAACATCGTTTATATTAGGAACTAGCTGTTGCCCGCGGCATTGCCTGCGTGGTTAATGATCCCACAGTAACATGTTTTCGAGATGAAAATATCCTATATGTTAATCCAAGTTACCCTTAACGTGTGTGCTGAATTTCATGAAAATCGATTCTGTAGTTTTGCGTGAAGGAGTACGTTGAGATTTGATAATTCTATTTTTGAAAGAAAGCAAATGTTCGAAAATGGTCCCACATACATTTTACATCCTACTAGTAGTTTTTGAGTTATACTTGATTATCATCAATCATATGATCATTAACATACGCGAGAAAATTAATGCACTGCTAGCTGCCCTGGCGAATTGTGGAAAAAATAAAGTATTGTTTTTCATATTTCCTCGGCAACATACCGGTTTTTCTCTTTATAAAAACCTTACAGAAGGAGACTAAAAACCAAAATCTAAATACTTACCTGAATTTCTGTAAAAATGAACCATCGAAATCGGTTTACTATTGAACAACTAATCGCGTAACATTCATGCAAAAAAATGTACAGTCAAATTGAGAACCTCCTACTTTTTTGGGAGTCGGTTGACAAAGTAGATATTAACATCCCATCCCATCTCATTTCCCACTTCCCACTAATCCCATTCCACTTCCCACTTCCCATCCCTCTTTCCACTAATATTATAAATCCGAAAGTTCGTTTGTGTGTTTGTTTATTTGTTTGTTTGTTCCCTCTCTGCAGTCTAACTCCTTGATCGATCTGAACGAAATTTGGTACAGGGGTAGTTTAGGAGTTGCAAAATAACATAGGATCATTTTTAACCGACTTAAAAAAGGAGAAGGTTATCGATTCGCCTGTTTTTTTTTGTATGTTACGCGATTACTCAAAGACCCCTTGACTGATTTGGAAAATTATTTTTTTGTTTGAAAGGGTATGCTTACGAGGTAGTCCCATGGTCAACAGGTAAAGATCTGATGATGCGATCCTGGGGAAAGCAAAGAAAACTTTAAAAAACTGTAGACAAGAACTTTTCTGGATTATAATCACTTGCCAACATTCGATAATGGTCACTTCACGATGCTGTACTGGTGATGAAAGCTTATCAACAAAAAGGACCAATTTTTCAAAATTCTTCAAATCAAAAAATCTTTCAATTGTCAGAGCACTCGATACATTTTCGTTAGTTCGGTAGGTATTTAATATGTAGAAGTTCTGATAGTGAATCCACAGTGATTGACACTTGACACTATCCCACTATAATATTATAAATCCGAAAGATCATTTCTTTGTTTGTTCTGACCGATCTGAACGAAAATTAGTGTAGGGGTAGTTAAGGAGTCGGAAAGTAAAAATAGGACACTTTTATCTCGAAATTTACAAAGGACTTGCAGGCTTTCTGTCAAACATCTTTTAGGGAATCTGAAACCTTCTCTCAGACGCAATAGAGACTTGCGAAAAGTCTGCCCATCAAGCGTCTTTGAGGGATTTTGAGACATTTACACAGACGCAAGAGAGAAGATCAGCTAGCACGCAGTGTCAAGCTCAACGTAGAAACATTTCCAGTAGGTTTGATTGAAGTGTTTTCGTTAATGCAGGATTCGATTATGATCATACGTTCTAGTATAAAAATCCTCCTTTGATTTTAATTGGACAAATGAATAAAAAATGTCAGCACTGTGATGCCTTAAAATTCAAAGATGAAACGCAGGGTTGTGCTAATGGTACCTTTGCTTAGTGAACTAGCTTAGCCGTTAAAGTCTCTTTTGCTGTGCAATTCTGATAACTCTCGAAGAGTTTTAAGCAATATACGCAAGTACAATATTTGTTTTCAAATGACGTCGTTTGGAGTAGGTAGCCACATCATTGTGCCAGGATATTCTCCCATATTTAATGTGCAAGGTCAAGGAACTCCTCGTTTGATTTGAAAAATTCTTTCAGTGTTAGATAACCCATTCATTGAGGAAGGCTATAGACTAGATATCATCATACTAAGACGGATAGGATCGTAGTACCAATCAAGAATGTTTCAAAATCGAGAGATATTTTCCCTATTGAGAAATAGCGCTGCGTTTGCCCGGCCAAAGAACACTGCAGTCATAAATAAGAAAAACAGGGTTTTGTAACTATCGATCACGAGACTTTGACGCGTGGTTAGCTCCTTACAAAACGGCTGTACGCGTTGAACTACTTTTTAAATTTGTTCTTTCCAAAATATCACCGTACGATAAATAAGTTTTGTTTTAGTTTACTTATTTTTGTTAATTTTTATATCTAAATTGATACATTATTTGATTTTGTAGTATTTCAGGGTAATTCATTTACCGTGGATAGGCGATATCTTTTCGTATAGTAATAATTTTTTGAGTAATAACTTTGCAAATTAGTTTTAGAAAATTTATTGTAACTTCACATTTTTATTTGTTGCCTGATTAGAAAAGAGAATGTGTATGTTCAGTTTTGACTGCAAAATTACTGAACTGATTTTAATATTTAAAAAAATAGATTAAACTTTGGAGAAGGACGTAGGCTACTTTTTATGTTAAAAATTGAACAGGCAGCGTTTTTTTTATAGTAGAGGAGGCAAACGAGCAAGTAGGTCACTTGATGGAAAGTGATTACCTCCGCCCACGGACATCCGCAACAGCAGGAGTATCACAGATGCCTTACCGACCTTTAAGAAATGAGTACGCTCTTTTCTTGAAGGTTCCTAAGTCATAATCGTTTGGGAATACCGCCCTCGGTAACTGATTCCACAAAAGTGTTATACGGGGTAAAAAATGTATTTGGAATCGCACAGTTGTAGATCGACATGCATCGAGATGATGGGCATGATGCCTTAAGCTCTGACGCGATGTCCTAAAGTGGGAATCAGCGACTGGAATTAAACCAAGCAACTCCTCAGTGCATTCCCCATGATAGATGCGGTAAAGAATACTGAGTGACCCAACATCTCTACGCAACGCCAAGGAATCAAGCCGATTGGTAATTTTCCGGTCATTGACAATTCAAATTGCTCTACGTTGAATGCGGTCAAACGGAAGGAGCTGGTATTGGTAATTTTCCGGTCATTGACAATTCAAATTGCTCTACGTTGAATGCGGTCAAACGGAAGGAGCTGGTATTGTGGAGCCTGCCTGCCCAGAGCTGAGAACAGTACTCCATATGAGGCCGAATTTGCGCTTTATTTAGTTGTAAGCGATAGGTCGGCTTGAAATACTGTCTTGCTTTACTTAGCACACCAAGTTTTTTGGAGGCTATTTTAGCCTTCTCCTCCAGATGACCATGAAATTAAACATTACTCGAAGTGTATGTAAATGTACGCCGAGTATACCAATGCAGGCTGTGGCAGAAAGGGAAACGCTCTCAAATCGAGGAGATGCGACAAAGGGAGTCTTTTTAGCGGAAAACGCGCAAAATTGTGTCTTGTTAGGGTTAAATTGCCCCAGATTCTGCTGGCCCCAAAACGAAATTTCAGACAAAAAATTGTCAATTTTAGACACAAGTTGGTTCCGGCTCTCGATAACGTGTTCCCGCGATATATTACTATATATATATGGAGAGCTAAATATTAATTAAATAACTAGAATACGCACGCGAAGCCGCGGAAAACAGCTAGTAACGTGTCAATGGGTCCTACATATATGGGCCAATTCGACAGTTAGAGCATTTTCATTTTTTTGTCTTAAATGTTACATTTTACCCAGGTTAACAACCTACACTAAAAAAAATTTGACATTTGTTGGTGAAAATTCTTTTTTTTGCTGCAGTAAAAGGGCTAATGTGATAATTTTAAACGTACAAAGGCCAAACGGTTCTTAGGGACTTGTACGTGGGGGGTATCCCGCGTCTTTGCTTTCGTTTAGGGCCAATTAGTCCGTGTAATTAGTGAACATTATATATGTTATGAGATATAACTTATTAAAACATGACGTCTAAACACCATTACAAGTTTAGAAGTCAGTAATTAGTAAATAAAGCAATTGGTAATGAGAACAATAGTGGTTCAAGTGGGTTGTAACAACGACGAAAATACGAGCACCGAGTCTCGAAAGTATTTAATTGTTTTCAAGTATTGTCTAATGTTATTAACATTGGTATTTACTTAATTATTCATTGATTATACTATTATAGTATTACATAACTAGTATTATATATCGCCTCTGTGGTCTAGCGGTTCAGTTGTTGGACTTGACTGCATGAGGTCCCGGGTTCGAATCCCGGGTCGCGCAACAAAAAGAAAATTGGGTTTTTCAAATTTCCTAGTAAAAAAATGTTGCTCGGGATAGGATATGTACCCGGTTGGCGATAGGCTTGCCACCTATCACATTGTGGGACTTAGTATCTTCGGCTAGTCGTGGGTGCCCTGGTTGTGTCTCTGCCTACCTCTTCGGGGATATGGGCGTGAAGATACTTTTTTTTTATAAAAAGTTTAAAAATGTATGTAACTTAAAAACATCTGCAGACCATAGGCGGTCCGCAGAAGCTGGTATCGGTTGACCGTTCCTTTGTGTACAATAGACAATAGGATTCAAATTGTTAATGCTAACACTTGTTCTCAATTTGTTTGGTAATTTAGGGTCATGTGAAATATTTGAAAGTTAAGTTTGTGGTTTATAGCCGTGCTATTTTCTACTAAAAACGTTTTTGCTTTAAGTCTAATATATTTAAATAAAATACATATAGTACATGTGTATATATGTTTCTGTGTGATAAGACAACGGAAAATCACGGATCTGATAGTAAGAGCCAACCGCGTCGTATAAACACCATAGATGTTGTAGTTGCGTTGCTGTTCTATGGCTAAGGCGTTTGTCTTATAATGTAAGTCTATCAGCTACAGTAAACTCTTTACAAATTTACAAGACAAACGCATTTCAAGTTGTCAATGCAACAACAACAATTGTTAATGCTAATGCTAACACTTGTTCTCAATTATTAATGGAAATCTATGGGCTTGTGTTGTAAAGTTTAAAGTTAAGTTCATAATTTATAGCCGTGTGAAATATTTTAAGTTACCATTGTATTAAGTCTAATATACTTTTGTAGAGAAATTTATATAGCACATGTGCACAAATGTTTTTTATAAGACAGTGGACAAACATACAGGTCTCCTGATGGTAACAGTCTACCATGACCATGACATGACTACATGAATATCTGTGGTAATGTTGGAGTTGTGTCGCTGTTCTTCAGCCGCCGGGTCATTAGTCCTATTGTGCAAATCTGTCGGCTACCTTATCCTCAGGTCCGGAAAGAATATGTAAGGTGGTGTTGACTTACCCAGACGAGTTGCAATACAGAATTCTTCCACCATTGGCCTTGTTGTACATGTTCAACTTATAATTAATTAATTCATTTGTAAAAACCCCAATTTTGTTTGATACTTATAAAAAACGTTACAAGCAGCTAAGGTGGCCCATTCCTAAAAAAGGGAAAAAATGACACGTATCGCTAATATCTTTTTTAATTCATTATAAGTTAATACAAAAATTTAAACGCAAAGTAAAAATTTTTGCATGTCTACCATACAAAGAAACAACTCAAAAACTTCAAGTTCTTAAGATGTGTATATATTTTAAAAGAATAAATTTTAAGGATTATATTTTATTTCAAATTAAAACTGTAAAGCTAACAACCACCAAGAAACACTTCATATTTTTTTGGTAAACAGCTTTATTTTTCAAAAATTATCTGTATTAGAACCAATAGTATAGTTCGATCGATCTTATTGATCTGATAGACGCTAAGTTTAATCCAATATCCAGTGAATAATTCATAAAGCTATTAGAAATCTGTCTCCGATAAAAAATTATAAGTATGTAAGTGTACCAGTTAGCTTAGCTTCTATAGAAGACTTAACACTCAATGTTAGTGTACGAGCTCAGCACGTACATTTATCATAGGCTTAAGCAAAGTGCGGCTTCAGCAGGTTTGCACTTTGTGGCTGAAAGCCGCGACTCGCATCATTACCAAAATTATCATTAGTTCGTATCAGACTCAGTATTAAATCATTATCAAATCATCAATCAAACAATCAATCAATCAATTAATCAAATCATTTAATAAATCGCGTATTATCATTAATCATTAAATCAATAGTAATTAATAGTTTTAATATAATTTAATCATAGTTTTAAATGTAATCAACATCAGTGCCTAAATATATCATTATTTGCAAGTTTTAAGATATTTATCATTTATATTTAATTTCTTATAATTGATCATCATCATTATCAAAAGTCTGTAGGAAGCTTGCGAAAGCCCCTACAGTTAGTATTTTGGGCTATTATAAGCACCAGCGCGTGGATAATATAGCTTCGTTATTACCACTTTATTGCACATAAAAATGATAGAAACGTCTTACCATTAGTATTACGGGACGTAGAAGCCATGTCAAGGTCCAGAAGGTAGGTAAGTAGGAATATAGTACTGCAACAAACAAGTTTTCTTGTAGCTTTCGAGTTTTTTTCAAAGGTCGTACAATATCTAGGTTCTGAATTATTGTATATCATTAGGCATACTTTTCTTGCAAACAACATATCGTATAAGTTATTAAAAATATTATAATATTAATACGCAGTTAGAAATATCACTACATAGTATAAAACAAAGTCGCTTCCTCTGTCATTTTGTCCCTTTGTATGCTTAAATCCTTAAAACTGCGCAACAGATTTTGATGCGGTTTTTTTTATTAGATAAAGTAATAAAAAAGGAAGGTTTAAATGTACACTTCATAACCATGGGAATCCGAGGCGGGCCGCTAGTTATCACTACGTAGTATAAAACAAAGTTGTTTCCTTTGTCCCTATGTCCATTTGTATGCTTAAATCTTGAAAACTACGCAACGGATTCAGATGCGGTTTTTTTAATACATAAGTGATTGAAAACAAAGCTTTATATCCATATTTCATAACCGTTCGAAGTCGGGGCGGGCCGCTAGTTAAAATATAAAAACAACTTAAAAACGTTTACAATGCAACACACTCAAACTGCTCGTCTATATAAAGCCTTATTGTGATAAATATGCACACGTTCTAAAAAGCCATGGTAACGTAGGAATACGCGCGAAAATCATCAGCAGAATACAGTGACAAAACCTAAAATACTTAATGGATCGCTAACTTTCTGTCAATATAAATATACAATATTAATCCTGAATACCTATTTTTTTAATGAAGTAATATTTTACTATTGAACTATTTGAAATATAGACTTATGAGTCTAAATATTGATACATGAAATTTTTTACTAGAGCGGCAGTTTGTCATGTTGATTTCTTATTATATTTTGTTAAAAACACTTTACATTAATACGTAATAACAAAGTTTGTTGCATAAGGATTACATTAATATACCACACATAAATAAACAAAACCAATACTTACATTTTAAAACCAATTCGTCACAGCACGTCTATCACTTCACAAAGCGTTCAATGAACAATTGTTTTTTTTTCCATATTTCGGAATACTGGCGCCTCAATAACAGCCAAAGACGCTTAAATACAGCCCATTGAATAAAGAGACATCTATTAGCAAATTTGTACAACTTTATCATGTTACCTTAGCATACAACCGATTTTATCTGTATCGGTCGGCTAAGTTACTATGGTTACGTGGACGTACGACCTTACATTTTTTTGCGTAGCTGTAGTTACGTAGACCTTCAAGTGGTTAAGACTTTGGTCAGACAATATTACTGACCGAAATAGAACTAGGACTAAGTTTTGATGTACATTTATACAGCTTAGCACTTTAACATTAATATTAAACAAACTTTTCTGCTACATTAATACTTTATACCACAATTGTGAAAGCTTCAAGACATAAAATATATTTATACACCATTTGAGTGACTTTCGGAATTATTTTAGGAATTCCTTATAACGTTGTAGAAATTTTTAAAAACATAATAACAATAACAATAACAATAAATTTATAAATAAAAACATGATTTTTGACTTTAATAAGATGCAAACGAGTTATTGTTTTAACTGGACCAAAAATTAAAGTAATAAGTATCTTCACGCCCATATCCCCGAAGAGGTAGGCAGAGGCACAACCAGGGCACCCACGACTAGCCGAAGACACTAAGTCCCACAATGTGATAGGTGGCAAGCCTATCGCCAACCGGGCACATTTCCAATCCCGACCAACATTTTTTTTAATTAGAAAATTGGAAAAATCCAAATTTCTCTTTGTTGGCCGACCCGGAATTCGAACCCAGGACCTCATGCAGTCAAGTCCAACACCCGGACCGCTAGACCACAGAGGCGATAAAAAAACCAAAAATTCAAACGGACAAAAAGAACTTGATCTAAAATCAAACAAGTTTGTATTAGTAAACACGAACCATAGATTCTTTTTTACAAATTAGGCCCACCTGAAGATGCTTTCGAATACCACATTAACATTTTTTTTATGACATTGGAAGGCAAACAAGCAGACGGATTTCCTGATGGTAAGAAATTCCCGCCGCCTAGAGACACCAAAGGTGGTAATGGCGCGTTGCCAACCTGAGACCGGGATGTTAGGCCTCGAGCAAAAGTAAGTTTACCGGCTACCTTACCCTCCAAACCGGAACACGTTATGACGTTATGACGACAGGAAAAAGTAAGGCGGTTGTACCAATCTGGGTGAGTAACTGCGATACTCTACCACCTAGTCAATAAGAACAATAAAGAAATTAGCTGACAGGTCTACAGAATTATCTTAAAACTACGTTATAATCAGTTATTGCCAATTGATCCATCCAAAAAAAGCATTTAATTGAACTATTCACAAAAACCCTATTCCACCAGTATTACAAAAATTTGGTAGTATCTAGTGATAATTCAATTTTTAATAATAATATAATAATAATAATAATATAATGATAATGATAATTTAATTGTTTTGATAATTTTTATATTAGTTGGGCATTTCGTTAATTTTCACTTAAAATTTGTAAAAAAGTAAGTTTTGGTTGTCTCTTACGAATTTTTAATTATTTTAAAGAAATTTTGTTAAGATTTCTAGTATTGGTTATTTCTGCGACTATACATACCTAACCAAAAATGAAAAATCAAATTGGGTATTTGGTTTTATTCATGTGACCTATCTGGTTGTTGAAAGTATAACGTCACCTAGTAAGATGGTGTATAAGTGTCAATGTGCACTATATCCTTTAATATTATATATTATTGTTCGTTCAAACTGCTCATGCAATTAAAACATTTTTATAATTATGCAAATAGTTATTGATTAAAAAAAAAACACGTTTCTTTTTAAATTGGCTTGGCTTCCAGTTTAGTTTTTTTCAGTTTAAATAACGTAACAAAAATAGCGTATATAGGCATATATGCATTATTAAAAAAACTAATACTTATACAGATAAATCGATATATCTAAAATAACGCGGTCATCTGTCAGAGTTACAGTGCAAAGTTTTACAATCACCAGCAGAAGAATTTAAAAATTATTTCAAATTGAAACTTTGCTAGCCTCTACAGAAAAGTTGTCAAATTGGCCCTTTTACATAGGACCCATCGATATATAGCTGAAAAGACGCACCTCACTATCGCGTTTACGGATACGAATAATATATATCTATATAAATAAAACTGATTCGGGGTCATTGGCCAGAAGCGTGCACGTCGCGATCCCTGCCAGTCCATTGGACTGCAATTCTGGCCCGAAAAAGTACCGCACAGCGGGTCAGGGCGTTCTCTGGTGGCGACGCGTACCGATCCGCCCTCGTCGGTACGAAAAAAGGCAGATGCGGTGATGAGGGCTGCCACCCATCACGCCAGGCCCGTACAGGTGAATCGAGGAGTGGAGAGTGTCAAATAGGCAGGTGGAATGTGAGAGGGGGAATGGAAGCGAAGATGAATGAATTGATTGATGTAATGGATGAGAGATGCCTGGATTTACTGTGTGGCAGGTTGGCTCTATGGTCTGATGTATCACAGAGCGATCGCGCCAGCGCTGAGGTAGGTATCATTTTATCGTCTCGCTTAGCCTCAGGCCTGAAAGAGTATGGTTTGATTGGTCCGAGACTGCTCTGGGTCCGTATTAAGCTAAGAGTCACGCGAGTTTTTGTGGTAGCAACCTATGCTCCGGTCAACTCGTCGTCGATTCATGCCCTGGAAAAGTTTTAGGATTCTGTAAGGGATGTTCTGGATATGGTTGAAGTAAATGAAAAAGTGGTTATGTGTGGTGACTTGAATGGTTGGGTGGGGGAACGACGGGACGGTTACGAGGCCGTTCTTGGACCCTATGGTGATAAGAGAGTTAATGATGGTGGTAAGCATATTGTAGATTTATGTATGGAAAAAAATCTTCTAGTGTCTAACACAATGTTTCAGCATAAGGACATACATACGTATACATGGAAAAGGAATGATCAAACGACTATGATAGATTTGATTTTGGTTGATAGTCGTCTCCGGAAGTGTTTAATGGACACGAGAGCCTTCAGAGGCCCAGCTCTTAATACGGACCACTACTTGGTTACTAGCTGGTTTAGGGGTCTATTTAGGAAGTGGAGGCACTGGCGAATACGTGTTCCATTTGGAGGGCCTGAAAGGATTAAGAGTGAAAAGTTGCAAGACCCGAGTGTAGGAAGCATGTATGAGAGTCAAGTCCAAGACAGGCTGAATAGTGTGTGCCTACCGGACTTAGACGTGGATGACTGTTGGAATGTTTTAAAAGATAGCATGGTTGATGTTGCAAAAGAGGTATGTGGAGGTGCAAAGATGCACTAGTCTCTGAATGGTGACGCATGTCGGGATTTGGAGGTAAAAGCCTCCGTTGAAAGAAAGAAAAAAGCTTGGCTAGACTATGTAGCATATTTGCAGTTGAATGACAGTATGAAAGATTTTAAGAAAGAAATGTACCGTTGTTGCAAGAGTATCACCAAACACTTAGTGAAAGAGAAGCGCGAAAGGGAAAGTATGAAACTAGAAGAGAGGTTGGCTTACAACTTCGAGATGAACAACAAATTCTTTTGGAGGGAGGTAAAAAAGTTTCGGAGTTGTTCATCTGCCTTCAAAATGAACAGAATTAAGTCTAAGAGTGGTGATATTCTTGCAAGCACGCATGACGTGTTAAAACGGTGGAGCGAATTTTATGGAGATATATATGAATGTGCTCAAGATGCTGCCGCTAGTTCCGATTACTCTAATGACTCGGAAATGGCGGAGGCATCTGACGGCATGACGATGGAAGAAGTTGAATGGGCGATAAGAAGTATGAAATATGGTAAGGCTGCAGGAGTAGGTGTGGTTACAGCTGAGATGATCAAACTTGGTGGTCCTGCCGTCCGGGACTCTTTCGGGTTCTTTGTAATAAATGTTGGAAGACCGGCAGATTACCCGAAGACTGGCGACGTGCGGTCATCGTGCCTTTGTATAAAAGCAAGGGTTCACGCATGGACTGTACAAGGTACAGGGCCATTAGTTTGATCAGTTTAGCTTCAAAAGTGTATGGGAAAATAGTTGAAAGGAGGATGCAAGGGATGTCCGATGGAAAATTGTTGGAGGCTCAAGGCGGTTTCAGGTCTGGAAGAGGATGTACGGATCAAGTTTTTTCGCTCCGCAACATTGTAGAGAAGCATCTGGCTGTGGGTCAGAAGGTTTTTCGCGGTTTGGTGGATCTCGAAAAAGTGTTTGATAGGGTTGGACGTAAGGAACTTTGAGACATTTTGCCAGATTATGGGATAGTCGGGTCCCTGCTGCGTGCATGTAAAGCATGCGTGCGGGTGGATAGCAAATTATCGCCTTGTTTGATGTTAACATTGGCGTCAAACAGGGTTGTGTGTTGTCAGCACGCTTGTTTATCTTATATCTGGACAAATGTCTTCAAAGGTTAAGATCATTGAATGTGGGAATGCGCATGGGTGACCTAGTGGTAAACTGCCTGCTTTATGCAGATGATGCTGTACTTTTGGGCTCTACACCATCTGAGCTGCAAACACTGGTCACATTTATGGAAGGAGATTTTAAGGAAAGGGGCTTACACTTGAATGCGATGAAAACCAAAATAATGGTGTTTAAAAGAGACGCAGCCAGAACGGATGCAAGAGTTTTGGTTGATGATGTAGTGCTGGAGCATGTGAATGAAATTGTATATCTTGGTTGTGCTTTTAGCAGGGATGGAAGGTACACCGCGGATGTAGAGAGGAGAGTGAGTGCAGGGAATAGTGTGAATGGAGCGTTGGGTAAGCTACTCTAAAGCGAGGTTTTGAGTCAAAAAGCTAGACTCGCTTTGCATAATGCTGTGCCTATTCCAACTTTATTATATGGAAGTGAGAGTTAGGTATGTCAGAAAGATTTTGAAAGTAGGATAAATGCGGTTGAAATGAGAGCGCTACGGAAAATCTGTGGTGTAACGCTCGCTAATTGCATTCGTAACATTGAGACACGAGAAAGAGTAGGATTGAAATAAGTGTTGGTGTTAAAATGCGAACGGGCATGCTCCGCTAGTTCGGTCATGTGGAAAGAATGACAAAGCAAATATACAATGTGAATGTGGATGGATGTAGGTACCCGGGGAGACTAAGGCTGACATTTCACGATCAGATCAATCGGATGTTATCCGAGGGGGTGTCAAGGGTCTCCGAAACTGGCGTGTTTGTAAGAAAAGGGTAATGAATGTGAAAAAAGCAAGACAGGTTTGTCAGGATCGTGAGGTGTGGCACTCGATACTCTCTGCCTACCCCGTAAGGGACTTGGCGTGAAGATAAGTATGTGTATGTAAATAAAACTGAGTCATGTTAGTTACAATATTTATAACTCAAGAACAGCTGAACCAATTTAGCTAAAAATTGGTGAAAAGGTAGCTTACAATCAGGTGACTGACATAGGATAGTTTTTACCTCGTTCAACTCTAAGGAAACTAAGAAAGTAACATTTTAAATTTTCCTATGCAAACTGAACGAGTAGAACAAAGTTCGCAGGAACAGCTAGTAAATAAAAAAACCCTATCTGTGGGCGACCATATCCCTGAAAAGATAGGCAGAGACACAACCGTGGCACCCAGGTCAGCCGGAAATATTAAGTCCCACAATGTGATAGATAGCAAGTCTATCGCCAACCGGGCACATGTCCAACTTCGGACAACGTTATCTTATTAGAAAATTAAAAATGTACCTTTTCTATTTTTTGCTGCCTGACCCGAGGATCGAACCCAGGACCTTATGAAGACAAATCTGAAGACAGACCGCTACACCACAGAGGCGATGAGTATATATAGCATGCTGTCAATATTGCTCTTGCTTATCTTGTAAAAAAAAAATACAAGTACCGACATAAGATCACAATGTACACAAACTTTCGTTTT
Source organism: Calephelis virginiensis (assembly GCA_002245475.1). Classification (NCBI taxonomy): domain Eukaryota; kingdom Metazoa; phylum Arthropoda; class Insecta; order Lepidoptera; family Riodinidae; genus Calephelis; species Calephelis virginiensis. The sequence goes on from NJDC01000141.1 coordinate 133,142, forward strand.
CAGTTGTTCAAAATAAGTTAACCGGTTAGCTGATATTATTATTTTATATATTTTTTTAAATATATAAAGTTAAACATTGCAAGTATTTTCATATTTACAAAATAACCCTAAGCTACTATATTATTTGTTTTATTTACTATAAAAAGTTATCAACGTTTTCCCGATCTGCTTGTTTGCCTTCCAATATCTTAAAAAAAAAATTGTAGATGCTCTTGTGGGCTGACGCAAAACGACTGTAAGGGCTCCTACAATTGTTGTATTAATATATGGTATATACATTTGAACTGACAAATTTCATCATGAAAGGTTGCATATTTTTCATTATATTACAAACTCAACTAAACCAAGATTATGACGGTTCAAAAAATTGTCGAATTTCATACAATCTCTTATCCCTTATTTTATGCTTTGTATGAAAGTTCCAAGCTTCAGAATGTGTCTGTTGTTTTTTTGATATTATCTTTCTCCTTAATATCAAGTAAAGAAGCCAAATTTATATAAAACACGAATGTTAACAATCGACGCCAAATAGGCTACCTATAAAACGTCACTTTAATGCTAGCTCGACAAACCGAATAAACCCTGATGATAGGTCTTGAGCGTCACAAATGCCCCTTTGCTATAAACTTCCGACAAGCGGCTGTATAAATAAGGGTGCTTTGTCAGTAACACAAACAAAACAAGCTAGAATGTGTTCCGTATTTAATTTAACAGTATATAAAACAATTTATGTAATATTTAATAATATAAGTTTACATTGTACACACACCCACACTATCGGCGACAGGATAGCGATGCAACTACAACATGTATGGTGTCTGTAGTCCACGGTTATCTCTTGTCATCAAGAGAGAGCCGTACGCTTGTTCGCTGATCTGTCATATAAAAAAGGCATAATATGTTTAATATTTGTAAAAATAAAGGAAGGTATCAGTGACGAGATACCAACCAATTTTGAGAAACGCTTCGAAGTCTATAACACTTTCGATCTATGAAGTTAAAAAAAAATTATAAGGTTTATCCAACGCAAAATACAAAATGCATGGCTAGTATAACGTAAACAAATCATAAAACTGGTTTCGCAGTCGCATTCGCAGGCTGGCGACATCATGACTCGTACTAGGTACGACATAGCGTGACAACAAGTGAAGCATTTTTGCGGACTGTTTTAAATAAATGTTTATTAAAAGTATTACCGTAAATTCCTTAGGCATTATATAACTATTTAAGCCTCTACTTCCTTATAATAACATTTGGCCAGTCCTTTCAAAGTAACCCTTTACATATATATACACTTGTGTAACCACACGTTGAATTAATATGAACGTAATAGGACTGACCGAAATACATTGTTGCAGAAAGGATGTTATAGTAGTATAAGTAATTTTCGTTTTTAGCACAACGTGTGATCAAATTATGTCTCTGAAAATGCTTTGATTAGCAAAACCGGTATTTATTAAATTCGGTGGTATGTAAAAACCTGTAACATTTTTTAATAATCATTATTATTATTATTACAGTTGAAATAGTATACCAAATTAACGCAAAAATAAAGACAAACAGCTTCGAAATATTTGTCTTAATTCGAAAGTTAATTTAATAATGTTTAAACTACAAGCAACTTTACGCGCTGGCTAATTGAAAGAACTATAATATGATAAATCTAATTTCCAACGTCACTTACAGTTCAGAATAAGCTCCTCTGCTCCTATCTCATAGGTCAGAAACTTACTTTGGTTAAAATAGACATGTTCTTTCTTAGTGTTAAAATGTATGTAGTATGTATGTTAAAATTATTATAATACTTGTATTACTCATTTGTTAGTCAACGATACTAATATATAGAAATACTAAAATAGATACCAGAATAAATTTAATAAACACCCAGACCGGAAACTGCCTCCGTCGGGAATCGAAGCCGAGGCTCGCGCATGGTCAGTGGTTTTACGGTGTGTACGATAGCCTCTCGACCAACGAGGTGGTATAATAATAAATCATACTGTAAGAGATAAGATATTACGTTTCATAATTTTTGCAGTTTATCAAATATACATAAAGAAATCATATTTTCAAATGAAGAAACACTTGTACTGTTTTACGTATCACTTAGAATTTATTATTTTATAATTAGCCTACCGTTTTCGCTTATGACAGTATCATCAGGGCTAGAACTTAAACTACTAAGTAGTTTAAGTCAGGGCTTGGAACCGGTTTCAAAAATAACGGTTAATAAAGGTTTTTAACCGGTTTGGCCAAAAGGTTTCGCTCCGAGCGCGACTGTAATGAGAGTTTTATCGAAAACCTTTATTAACCGGTTTATTCAAACCCACTTGCTGCCGCTACTTTTTGCATTCGTAAGGCGTAGAGTATTTACTACTCATGTGAGTTCAGACACGTTTTGTTTATGACGTTAAACTTCATTGATCACAGATTGCCCACTTACGGCCAATATTAGTAACCTATATATCTACAGAACTACTAAAGTTTTGTTTGTAGTTGCGTTCATCTTGTTCTATGTCTCTTTTAGATAGATGTCCCACCACTTTCGCGAAAAGAACACGAATAAGGGAAGAGCTCGGGAAACAATATAAATTGTCACGTCACTTTAGGTAGGGTTGTCACATGTAAAAAACGTTAGTTAGCATGTTAGTTTTCAAATAAACTGGTTCACAAGCCCTGGTTTAAGTACTAAGTAGTTTAAGTTCTAGCCTTGATGATGCTGTCATAAGCGAAACCGGTAGGCTGTTTATAAAATAATAAATTATAAGTGATACGTAAAACAGTACAAGTGTTTCTTCATTTGAAAATATGAATATTTGGAAGTTTTACCAAGCGCCGACGATGGAAAATATCAAATACATAAAAAAGATAGGTGTTGTAGTTTAGAAGTATGCGAGTCTTTGTATCTGTCTGTGACTTCAAAATTTTTGTAGTCATGGACTATGTGTCGGAGGTTCATTGAAAATTTGTTATTTTAGGATTAGTCATCAAACATTTTTGGATATTGTTTATGTCATTCAGCAATATACGTCAGGTATATATTTACTCGAAACACCAGCTGTCATAAGTAACTTTTCTTTCCATTAAAATTTCTGAGAAGTCAGTTAGATGTAAATACTTATAGGTACCGAAAAAGTTTTAAATCCTTTGGATTACAGTGTATACACATTATTATTTTATAAATAAAAATAAATTGCTATTCGTTAGTCTCGCTAAGACTCGAGAATAGCTAGACCGATTTGGTTGATTATGGTTTTAAGTTATTAGCGGAAGTTCAAGAAAGGTTTAAAAGAAGAGCAAAAAGATTTCCCATACAAACAGAACGGATTTCACTGTAACAAAGTTCGGGGGAACAGCTAATTAGTTACACAACAGTTCTGAAATGGTTCTTTCTTAAACAGTTCGTATGACAAGTCTATCTCACTGGAGTATAAGTCCACCTAGCAACAGTTTTTCTGCCATCGCGACGTCGGAAGCAGGGTCGAGAAAACTGAATTAAATAAAATAGGGAAGAAACAAGACGTGCCTTGGCGGGAAACGTTACATTTTTTAAAACTAATTATCCTCCTTATCCATTTTATTCTGTACTGACTTCTTACAGATTATGATTGATGGTAACTCTATTTCAATTCTTAGAGATCTATGTAAATGTCATCGTGGGATTACAAACGTCGTTAGTTTTTGATCTGTCTTGCGGGATTGTAAACTTTTGTAAAATTTTAAACTATGCTAAACTATTTCCAATTTAACGTGCTAGTTTTCGATGGCTTATATTTTGTCCATAGCAAAACGTCTTATCATCAGTGGCTTACGGAAGGCGCGGGTGATAAGTGAGCACATGCCGTCCACGGACGCTTACGGCGGACATAAACGTCCAATGCACCAGATATCTTTCCGACGTCCGAACGCAAAAAGTCACGTCCGCGACTTACATCTTTTGCTTAATGTACTTTTATTACCTAGATACCCGCTTAAATCCGTTAATGAAACGTTCACAATCCGTCCAATTTTTTTAATCAGAAAATTTTGAAACATACCTGATTGGTCGGTATTGATATCGGTTCATGCAGTAGCATAGAGATAAAACTTAAGTTGTAAATGTTTGATATTTATAAAAAAAAATCGACAGTTTATAATTTAGCGAGTTTGATTCTAAAATGTGATTATACTCTTATGATGAGAGCTTTATGTAATGATATTGGAAGACAACACACCGTTTCCTGATGATAAAACACACGTCACATAAGCAACGATAGGTAATGGCAATATTTCCAGGGGCTGGAATATTAAGTCCCTTCCATTTACCAGCTGTTCTACACTTTAAAACGGGGCACCCACTGACATTGTTGTGATACGAATAGGTAAGACAGTAGTACTTATCCGAATGAGTCGTTACCAAAATCTATCACTAAGTTATGACAAGCTGCTTTCTAGAAAAGTATTTGACCAATATTCTTCAAATAAGCTTAAGATCAATACTATGATAATCTGCATTTAGGATAACCTGCTTAATGATTATTGTCGTTGTTGTCACTTGAATAGAATAGACTACTTGCCTTCCTACCAGGAAGTCACTAAAAAGTGGTATAGGTTACCAATTACCAACCAGACCATTGATAGTAGAGTACTGTGCAGCAACTTGAGGACACTACCACCTTATCAATTCCTTAGCCACAATAATACACTCATTTTGCGCTCTAAAGAGCAGAGTAGGATCATAGGCCCAATGTCACTAATACCGTGATATCTGACTAGGTGGTAGAGTTTCGCAGCGACTCACCCGGATTGGTGCCGTCGTCGTACCTATTTCTGCCGCCGTAACGTCATGACGTGTTCCGGCTTGGAGAGTAAGGTAACCGGTAAACTTACTTCTGCTCGAGGCCTTACATCCCGGCCTCAGGTTGGCAACGCCACATTATCACCTTTGGTGTCTCTAGGCGGCGAGAATTTCTTACCATCAGGAAATCTGTCTACATGTTTGCCTTCCAATATCATAAATTCCAATATCAAAAAAGTATATACGTCAAACTATCTCGTTAATGACTGCGATGTGCCACAAGGTAGCATTTTAGGACCACTACTTTTTTTAATTTACATAAATTATCTGCCTGATGCTATCAGTCATGATTCATCTTATTTGCTGATGATACAACTCTTCTCGTCAAGTGCGAAAACAAAAATGATCTAGTCACAGAAACAACTAAAACTTTAGACGAAGTAGCAGATTGGTTAAATGTGAATAATCTTAAATTAAATCTAAAGAAAACAAAATTAGTCGAATTTCAAACTCATTATAGAGAAACTATAAGAGATGTTATTTTCAATAATACTATTATAGATAACGTAGATTTTACTAACTTCCTAGATATAAAAATCGATCAATTTTGCAATTGGAAATCACATATTGATTCACTATGTAATAAAATTGATAGGTTTGAAGAATAAGAGAAGTAGCAGGTCTGAATGCATCCCTCTTAGCTTATCATGGATATGTTGCAATATGGGATCCCCATTTGTGGAAATTCTGTAGACTTATTTTATTTTGAATATTTAGAGTACAAAAGAAGTGTATACGGGCGATATGTGGAGTTAATCAGTTACATTCATGCAAACCACTGTTTAAGTCGCTCAAAATTTTACCTTTAACATGCTTATATATCTTGGCTGTATGTGTATTTGTAAATAAACATCATCATTTGTTTCAAACAAATGCTGAAGTATTAAGAATTACACACTTCAGAAATAGTAAGAAACTAGATGTGCCTAATCAGAAACTTAATATTTATAAAAATGATGTATATTGCTTGTCTATTTGTATATATAACCAAATTCCTGATAGTCTGAAATCACTTCCAGTAAAAAGAATTCGAAAGAAGGTATTTGATTTGCTATTAGAGAAGACATATTATTGTGTTAAAGATTTTCTTGCTGACAAGCGTAAATAAATAAAATATACATATTTATTTTTAATAAATTTAAACCTAATTTAAGTAATAAAATTATGGTTGCCGGGGAGTTTGTTTCGCCGTTTCTTCTTCCGACTGGCTAGGTTTGGAAACGGTGGTAGTGTACGGTAGATAGGACTAAAAATGTATCTACCTTTAAATTGATTTATAATAAATTATGAAACTTATGTTCATAAATAAATAATTTTTTTATTAAAATGTAAATAAGTGTTGCGATTTAAATGCACATTTTTATAGAAATATGTAACTCCTTAAAATTTAACTAAATATTTGCACACCACAATGTGGTAGAATATGTTTTATTCTTAAATATGTTTATAACAACTTTTTAACACACATATTCCGCAAATAAAAATAATAAGTTGTAGGACCTTTAAAATCTATGATGTCGATGCGCCACTATTATCTCATACCACCACAAAAGCCGTGACTACTATTTATAAAAAAACATTTTTTACTTTTGGAATGGCCATCAGCATCTGCCGTTATTCAAGTTTTGTCACTAAGTTACCCGTTGAAATATACTCTATATTATTAAAAATTAGTCATTAGTCGTCACATGAAGTCATTTGAAAGTATTATATACATGAGGCACACTAAAAGTGTTGCACTTCTAGCTAATCGGAACTGTTTCAAATTCAAAAGTTCTCTTTTCCTGCAAGACTGCCGCTCGTCTTCAAAATACTTTTGGGAGAGAAGCACCTTGTTTGAGCACCGCAAGGCAATGGTTTACTGAATTTGAGAGAGGTCGAGTTTGTTTACATGATAAATTTCGTAAAGGGCGGCCTTCAACTGCCGTCAACGAAAATAATGTGGCTACTGTTAAGTGGTTAATTGAAGAAAACCCCCGGATTACCTATGAGACAATTTGAGGACTAGTAGGGATTGATATGATCCAAATTCAGAAAATTTTACAAGAAGAATTGAAAGTTCGGAAACTTTGTTGTCGTTGGATCCCTCACAGCGAACTGACAACAAAGCAGAAGCGGGCTCGTGTGGAATGGTAAAAAGAAAAGTGTGGAAAAAAAGCTCTTGTGAAATGGTGGTCACAGATGCTACTAAAGTACGACCACGGACATTCGAATGCTGTTTGTGACATTACCATAGGAGTCGAAACGTGGATTTATTGTTTTGAACCCCAAAAAAAAGGAATATTGCGAATGGGTGTTTGAATATGAAATTAGGCAAAAATAGTGAGACAAGCGAGAAACGTTGGTAATGAAACTGTGAGTGTTAATGCCGAGTGGTATTCAACCATTTGTTTACCCAGGGTGTTAAAAAAGTTCGCGAAAGATAACCCAAAAGCCGCATTCTCCTACACCATGATAACGCTTCTTCACACACGGGTAACAAAACAAAGTCATTTTTAGCTTCCGAAAAAGTACATCTCGTCACTCATCCTGCGCATAGCCCCGACCTAGCACCCTGTGATTTCTGTAATTTAGCCAAAATCAAAGATTTGATGAGAGGGTTTACTTTTACCAACTCCGAAGAGGCAGTGATAGCGTTCAGTCAGAACGTAGAAAACATGACTTCAGACCTGTGGATGTAAAATAAGTAGTGTAACTGTTATGGCAAACAATCCTCCAAATGACACAGAATGCGACAAGCCTAACTAACGTTCCCACCGCCCACCTCAGCGACCAGAACACTAATAAAGGAAGAGCTCGGGAAACAGTATAAATTGTCACGTTCTTCAAATGTGACAATACATAAAGTTCCCACCTCCCATCTCCGCGACCAGATCACAAATAGAGTCCGAACATGGGAAACAAAACCACTTGTCACGTCCTTCGCCAACTTTCTCTGGTGAGTTCTTCGACACGTTCGTTACACTACTTACGCGGAATTAATAAAAAGGCTTATTTTACATGTGTTATAACGGATTTCCGCATAGTAACGCCTTATCCAATTAAGTAGTTCAGATCTGTGGTTTTAAAAAGATGGTTTTAAAAAGATGGTTTTAAAATAGCATGAAAAATGTTTAAAATGATTATTTTGAAGAGCAAGAAACATAATATTTTGGTCATAACATGTAAAATTGGTCCCAAAAGTAAAATTTGTTAATTTTGAAATGCCATAAAAATTAACAAATTTTACTTATCATATACCTACATGAAATTCAAACATTATGATAAAATGCCTCCCTTTTTTCTCTCGTTGGCACCAAACTAAAATAAAAAAAGATGTTTTTTATCAAATTTTGATTAAATCATATTTAGGTATATATGTATATAAAAATTTGGGTTCCATCCAGAGCCAATTAATTTCAACGCGTATGCCTATCCGAGAGAAATATTTAGTAATGAATACACGAATTCTCAATAGCCACTGGGGTTTCTAAATTTTCTAGTAATTATTCCCTATAGTAACTGAGTATCTTTAGATTACGTATACACACTTATTTATATAAGTCTAGTAATTTTACAATTATAAAGAATTCCGTAATTAATAATTTGTTATTAAAGGTATCATTTTATAAGTAGTTGTAACGAACAAAAAGACGATTCTTAAACTGGTTATAACTTAAATAATAAGAGCAATCGTATTCTACAAATACCATAGTTAGTACATATGTTACGACTGCGTTGCTATTTTTAGGTCCAAATCTTGTTCTACGGACGTATCAATCTATCCTACGGAAAAAGTCAGCAGCAAGCTCTATTAGGCACAAGTTGAAAAGACGGTGGTTCCAATTCAGTCCAGCCATCATAGACATATATATTACTTTGAAATCATTGCCAGCCATAGTACTCTACCACTTATTATAAGTTGCACCTATTCCTGAATAAAGATTTGGTTTTCTTCATAAACTAAGTATTATGTCGTGAAATTATATAAAAAACGACGGGTTGCACCGAAAGTTGCTCCTGGAGTGCCGGCAGAAGTAAAAACTTGAATATTAACGTAGTGCATTTTTTGATATTTTGGAATGGTTAGGGAATAATTTTTCACGAATTGCTTTAATTATTAGTATGAAAGTACTATCATGCATGTTGTAGAATACAGTATTCATATATTTCGCTATCGTACCTACACAAACATAATAACACGAAAATTGGTGCAAGTGTGCTGCGGCGTTTTATGCGCGCAAGCGCCTTAAGCCGTATAACAAATTTTCGATCAGTGCCCCGAGTGTATTGGCCATATGTAGTTTTCACTTACCATCGCGTTTACGTTTTTAACTCAAATTTGTATAGGGTTTTGAACAGCGCCTCTAGTGGTCACTATAGCAAACTTTATTCCTAGTGTTTTGGCCAAAAACGCAAAACTCGGTGAAACGTGACGGCGTTAATGACGTATTTCATCTATTTTGAGAGTGTAATGGCAGTTTTACGTAGAAACGTGCGTTTATGTTATTCGAATACGCCAACGCGGTAGTTTATTACTGTCAAGTTCTTTCGGTTGATGTTTTGTCAGTGAGAA
>NJDC01000142.1:0-11078 GCA_002245475.1 Calephelis virginiensis
ACGTCTCCTTTCGTTCTTTCAATAAACAAATTAAATTTCACGCCTTTCAATTTCTGTTTTGGTTCATAAACTTACATATAATAAAAAGGGAACTAAATTCTGGTGTGGCTTAATAAGTTTATATTGCCATTTGGAATTAAGTTCGCCTTTTTTACATATTTGTTTGATGCACAGTAAAATTAAATTAATAAAATAATCAGAAAAAAAAGAACCTGAGATAGGAACATCTATATTATTATTGTAAGTGCGAGAGTCTGTTTGTTTGTAGATCTGTTACGATTTTGAAGCTATAGACCCCGATTCAAACATAGGCTATTTTTTTCAAAAAGAAAAGAGACTTGAGGGCTATTTTTTATAAAAACAAGGGTTTAAAACATTGTAGGAAAAATTGTAATTATTCTAATCTGACGAAGTTTGGGTTAACACCTGCTTACCTAAATTATATGTAATTTCGTTTTAAACGGCACGCAAGGTTAAGGTTTTTTCTTCTTAAGTTTGCATTGTTATATGATTCGGATATTAAATGTGTGTGTGTGTAGTAATATTACTTAAATTGAGGTATGATAGAGACAAGTTTAATTTTAGTTTAGTCTAATCTTATTTGTGCCAATAGATACTACGCTGGTATGGAATATTTTCATCTTTCATTTGAAAAAGAAAAGAGTACCTAACACAAATATTTTTTCTTATTTTTAATATGTAAATGAAAGAGATTAACGAAAATCGTTTGCGATATCTCACTTTGCAAACACGCGGATGAAGTCAACAATTAAAATAATATTGAGTATTGACGAATCAAATCAAAAACAAAGAAGGCTATTGTTGACTTGTAGCAATTCTTGCGACCATGGCGCTGCCTTCTACAAATTATCAATAACGGTGATTAATTAGTTTTTGCAGTACGGAAGCTAAAAAATCGATTGCTTTAAAATTGAATATTTGGACTCTTGCTTTAAATTATAATGCGATCTTTGTGCCTTAATTGTAAAGGAATGAATGAATGAATGCACTTTATTATGCACCAAAATTTACAAAATAATACACACTCTTTCACTTACAATATTTAACTCACGTGCACAAAGGCGGTCTTATCGCTTCAGATCGATCTCTGCCAGACAACCTTAGTTGTGTTCCGTCTTAACGTAATACAATCCCTTTGCAAAATATAATACGTTTGGACGGATTTTAAAGGAGCTAAGCGAATGTTGGTAAGGTTTGTGTATGGCTGAAAAGGAAAAAAATATCTAAGTACAGAGTTACTAATGTCTCGGGCTGAGCACTCTATTATCTTTATTTCACTTAAACCTACAAGAGGCACCTGTGACGCGTCTTTACAATAATAAATCTACCACCGGATCGGAACGCGGCCGCACACTGAGAAGATCTGACAAGAAACTCGGCGGGCTTGTCTTCTTTTCTTATTTTAAAATATGTTTAAGTACAATAACTAATGTAATGACACATTATATTTATAAGAGATTCGCAAGAGTAGCAATATTCAGCAATACTATAGTAACCCATTTAATTTACATTTAACACATTTCTTAAATTTATTAATTGGAAATTCTTTCATTTATTTGGGAAGTTTTTATACATTGGGCCAAGAAAGAATGGCTTACTCTGTGGAAACGAGACACATGCACAGCGAGATTATTTTTTTTTCCTTGTATTGACACAGTGTATATCACAATCTCTTTTAAATGAACTCGAATTTCTGTGAACATAAACTCATAAAATTATCATAAAATGTAATCATTTTCAAAGATATATCCCAGTATATCTTTGAAAATACAGTTACAGAAGCTACACTTAGAATTTTGATTTCTTTGAATTTTTCTCTCAGGGAAACTTGGCCCTATGTTATAAATTGCCCTTATGGCTCTCTTTTGTTAAATTAATATAGTATTAACTTCGGCGGAACTCCCCTAGAGAAGAATTCCATACGACATGATGCTGTGAAAAATAACTGAAATAAACCATCATAGCGGTTTCAACGTCAGTTAATAGTTTCATTTTTTAACAGCATAAGCTGCAGAGCTTAACTTAATTGCAAATTTATCAATATGCGGGCTCATTATCATTTTTTATCAATTGTTATTCCTAAACTACAAGGTCCAACTTGTTCTCATTAAGTTGTACATTGATATCTACTTGCCTCACATTTGGCATTGAAAATTTAATACAATCAATTTTATTTTTCATTCAAAAAAGATTATTTACATTGAACCAGTGTACAACTTTTGAAATCGCATTGTTTGTTTCGTCAAACTTATCCAGTTGTCTTTTCACTTTAAATATAAGTGAAGTGTCATCCGCGGACAATACAATTTCCTGTTCGTCTCTTACGTAGTAAGGTAAGTCATTAAGATATTATACAAGGAACACAAATAGACCAAAAATAGAGCCCTGGGGGACACCCATCGTAACAGCAGCACCTGTCGATTTTTGCCGTTAATCACAACTTTCTGAATTCTCCCATTCAAATAAGAAATCAGAAAATCGAGTGCCTTATTTCTAATTCCATAATGACTCAGTTTCCTGATCAATGTATCGTGGCTTACGCAATCGAATGCTTTGGATAAATCGCAGAACATCCCGATTGCAATTTTGTATTTGCATTTTTAAAAATATCCTACGTTTTAATCCAAGTTACCCTTTATGTGTGAACCAAATTTCATGAAAATCGGTTCAGCAGTATTCGCGTGAATTAGTAACAAACAAACAAACATTAGAACCTACAAACTTTAGAATTTATAATATTAGTAGGATAGTTTAGTAAAGTCATTATTCCGGTCAGTCTTCCATTTATATATTTGATATTTTCCATAGTCGCCGCTTGGTAAAACTTCCAAATCTTCATATTTTTAAATGAAGACACACTTGTACTGTTTTACTTATTACTTATAATTTGTTGTTTTATAAATAGCCTACCGGTTTCGCTTATGGCATCATCATCAGGGCTAGAACTTAAACTACTACTTCCATTTATATTAGATATTTTCATCCCGTTTAACGATTTGTTGTCAAGAGTTCAAACTAGTGAGACTTTTTTCTTGTTAGTTCAACCGTCGAGTTACAGACAGTATAGATACTCGTAATACTTAACTAAACTATGTTTTGATATTTTACGAACAAGCGGCTAAGTAGGTAACATACATAATTATTATTACAAATTCAATTTACATACAATAACTCAAAGTATATAGAAAATTATCAAGCTCATCCCTACCTTTTTTAATTTAAAAAGTTGCGAGAGCGTTTACCAGCAAGGCCGCTTAATTTTTTTTATGTTAATGGCAATTTGCCGATGTACAAGTTTTGCTGGAATATCTGGAATATTTTATGGAATAAGATATTGATTGCTCTAAAAATTAATTGTGACCTAATCGTTATCCTTACTAGAGACTATTATTATATTTAAAAATATCTGGCCTTACTCGACAATGAGATGGACGAATTTGAAAATTTCTGTAATAGGAAGATGGTTTGCAGATAAAAAAAAATATTCCTGGAAAAGATACACAAATTGAATCTAACCTAACAAAGCAAGCAAATTATATGTTTGTGTTATGGGTGTTAGTCAATTATTCTAATAGGTACATATAAATACATACGTACATTCCAGAATAAATTTAATAAACTCCGAGAACTGGGAAATGCAGACATCTAAATGTCCATCACACAAATCCCTGCCCCATCGGGAATCGAACCCAAACTTCGGTAGAGTCAGGCGTATACGCTAGCCTCTCAGTAAAGTATCCACTAGTAAAAGTTAATTTTATGAAGTAAAATGTGTTTTTAGTTCTTGTTAAATAATAACAATACCCAATTTAATAATGTTTAAAATTAACTAACAATATATACACGGTTACATTGAAAGAACCGGCCTAATTTTAATATAATGAGGGGGTAAAGGCTTAAAAGCATTTTAAATATAAGTGCCAAATTGTAATATTTAATTTTATAGTCATTTAAAAACAGTCTGAAAAAATGCTTCACATGTTGTCACGCTACAGGTGTACCTAGTATAGTATGTTATGTGTATATATAGCATGCTTTACAGATTTGAAAGAAACTGTTAAGCATCCACCGCCTTTATCTGTTTATATATCTACCTAATGGTAAGCTTAAAAAACATCGCTCCCTCAGGGGGCCAATTATGTATATTTTTAGTGAGTATCACTAGGTCAAGTCTGCTGTCTAATAGTAGCTGTCAAATGTCACGTTTTGCTATTTTCTATTTTTATTTGCTATTTCCAGGGACCAACAAAAATACAATAGAAATAGCAAATTCCTACAAAATACGTCATCTGACAGCTATTTGATGTACACTTGACTTGACCTAGTCATCATTACCAAGAAGATACGCAATCGGCCCCCAGCCAACCTTTTATACCGACATATTTTTTAATCTGATTGAAATACAAATTATTAGGTACAGTCGTAGTCCAAAATAAACCCTACGTAATCTTATTCTATATAGTGTATTTTAATACTGTTTTAAAACTAAGACAATTTCAAAAAATAAAAATGATTGAAACATGAATCACATTTGTTTCATTTCAGTGTTCTAATTAACTTATCTTATTATCTTATCTATCTAAATAACCTTATTAACTACAACTTATTCGACAGTGTCAAATGACGTGTTGCTATCTCCAAATGTATTTGCTATCTCCATTGTATTTCTGTTGGTCACAGGAGATAGCAAATATAAAACACGTCATTTGATAGCTATTTGATGTACACTTTACCCAGTGATCATCACTAAAAAGATACGGAATAGCCCCACTGGTTATAACTATTAGATATACTTTAATTTTATTACGGTAGGTCGGATGTAGGTATGAGGGGTTGGAAGCCAGACCAAACCAGAATGAATTTCAAATTTGAACTGGTGCCTTCATGTGACACGTATACTCCACTGAGGTGCGTGGTTGAAGTACACGCCTTATCACATATCCACGAGACTCGAGTTCGAAGTTCAAAAAGAGCATGCATTTGTGTAATGCAAATAGATTTTAGCACCCTCAAGTTCGTTTATGACCCAATGAATAACTCAAATAATTGATCATTAATTGGTGATAATTGGTAAATATATTTCAGACACAGATGAGGTTTAGGTACAAAAATGTCGCTTAAAATTATTATACGTTGAATTTGTAAGTAACGAAATTATTTCAGTTACCACAATTTGAGTGAGAGTGAGTAAGTATCTTCACGCCCATATCCCCGCAGAAGTAAGCAGAGGCACAACCGGAACACTGGGGTTTAGTGTACCTGGGCACACTAAAACCCAGTGCCGTAGAATGATAGGTGGCAAGCTTATCGCCAACATTGCTCGTATCAAATCCTGGACAACGAAAACGACTTTTTTTTTAGAAAATTGAAAATACCAATTTAATTTTTTTCTGTTGCCCGACTTAGGGATTGAGCCCTGGACGTAAAGCAGTCAAGTCCAACGTCGGACCGCTAAACCACAAAGGCAATAACACAGACAACAAAAGTGACAACACTGATCATAGTTCGTCAGCAGAACATCTTTTTGAAGCTGCGATGCCATCGGTTTTGTAAAATCTGTACCTAACGGTTGCAGCTTTCATTGAAAAAAAATATGATCAAAACGAACCATCTCTGAGTGAAACAGATATTGACTAATATTTGTTTTTTTTTTACTGTAAAATCACTGTATTTTACTATCTGATTTACTGTATTTTTACTCCAAACTACTG
This sequence comes from Calephelis virginiensis, assembly GCA_002245475.1. Taxonomy (NCBI): domain Eukaryota; kingdom Metazoa; phylum Arthropoda; class Insecta; order Lepidoptera; family Riodinidae; genus Calephelis; species Calephelis virginiensis. Next base: position 5,733 of record NJDC01000142.1, read on the forward strand.
TATTTTTATACCCAAACCACTGTAAATTTACAAACACAACCTGGCAACACTGTTTGTGGGCATCACTGATCAAGGGAAGCAGATTGATCAACTTTCATATCAAAAAATAAAAGAAATAAGTTTGCTATGTTTTTTATTCGCCTAAATCATATGACACTAGTTGCCTTATATCTGAATGCCTTTAGACTTACTTTCAAATTATACGGGTTATACTTTTTCAACTAAACTTTATACAAATTCGGGTTTGCTATGTATCTATGGAAGTCTCGCCTCTTATTACGTAGTATTTATCAGTTTTGACGCAACTTTCATATAAAAACAATTAAAAAAAATAAGTTTGCTATGTTTTTTTAGTCGCCCAAATCATATGACACTAGTTGCCTTACATATTAATGCCTTTAGACTTACTTTCAAATTATACGGGCTATAATTTTTCAAGTAAACTTTAAACAAATTCGGGTTTGCTATGTATCTATGGAAATCCCGCTTCTTGTTACGTAGTATTTATATACCCTTCAGTGTTGTTATTGATACGGCAATTGCGGTAATATACGGTAATTCACGTTTATTTTGTCGCAAAATACGGCATACAGCAGGACTTTTAATGCCGTATCAAAAAATACGGCAAATGGCTATAAGTGAAACAAAATATTTTTTAACCAGAGTGCAGCTAAACGAACCACTCTTAACCGATAGTCGGTGAAATCCCGACATGCGGCTAAAACAGTTCATATCGCTCTATTGGGACATTTCTTTAACTTCAGTAAATAATTAATATGACAACATGATAATAGTAAAGTACCTATTTGGTTTATCTATGAATTTATGAGATCTAAGTGTCGGTCGAATAGCTCAAACATTTCGAACAGTTCACTTGTTTTGACTGTGATTTAAACTGATAAAATAAGTGATTGTGATTCCAAAGGACCTTCTACGTCAAAAAGGGTAAACAAACGTATTAAACAAAAAGAAAGTGGGAAAGTGGCGATTTTTCAAAGATTGGATTGCTCCTGTTGATGATTTATATACAGAGCAAAGTGCACCGACAAAATGAGAATCAAGGAAAATTATGTAAAAGTTATACATGAATATGAAGTTATACAAACGATAAGAAACCTTTATGGAGAAGAAGCAAATGAGTAATAAATATTTTTAAATTATATACAGCAACTTCTTACTTTTTCCTTAAAATACGGCAATGTGGAATATCACATACGGCAACCCAAATTTTTACGATAACAACACTGAATTACTCTTTGGTATCTATATACTCTTTGAAGGGAAGTGTCAAGTGTCAGTGTCACGAGATAATCTTAAAAACATTTTTATTTATTAAATTTAATTCACATTTAATTTTATGAAACTTGATATATTTCAGGACGTGACTTCGAATTAATAAAGCAAATAAAAAAAAAAACAATTCGATACGTACGTAAGAAATAACAAAATGGTGTGTGTACCATGTTTCATTGTTCCTTTGTTAATATTTTTGTGGCATAAATTTATTCAACCATACGTGTTACGATTTTGGAATCCTTGGCAAGTGAAAGATGCTGATGGCAATGTAAAGACTGAGTTCCCTTTCAAATGTGAAGGTGGTGTGTGCGCTTTTCGAAGACAAGATAACAAAACGTCGACTCCAGAGGATAAAACACCCTTGGTCACAGAAGACAATACCTTGTCTACAGATGTAGCAGACAATACAAGAATAAAAGCTGATTAATTTTGAAACAACTCCAAATACACGATAGTGAATTATTGTGCAATATTTTCATTACCTAACTGTTTCAATATCATTGGTGTTGACATTCCATTGCATTTATACACGTAGAAACTATACAATTCACATTATTCATCATTAGCACTTCCGTATTATTTAAACTAGCTTCAGGGCCGGATTTCAAAGAGGGCAACTAAGGTGTCACAAACTCACAAGGCACTCCCACACTAGACATCATGAAAAATCTTTCAAATTGGGACTAGCAAATATCTTTTACCTTGATATTTTTTTACTGTTTACCTATACCTATAGTACTTTGTACAAACATAATCATATATTGTTTTTAAATACAAATAGAAAACTTGACTAAAAAAATTGTACTTACATTTTTTTTGGACAAAAATTTGGTAACATGGGGTTACTCCTTGTTGTCCTGAGAGCTCACGACCTCTAAGTCCAGCCCTAGCTACCTAAGGATTTTGCTTTTTCAGCACTATCAATGTTTATATTAGTTAATCTTAATAATGTTATCTTGAAACTTTGATTATGTATAATGGTATGTTGTAAAGACCTTTGATCTGTTTTTCTTTTGATCTGTTGAAAAAATGCAATATAACATGACATGCTCATTGCAAATATTACATTTCACTTCTTGATGTAGGTCAGTACCCACCTTTTGCCACTTGCTCAATGTGAATTAATCCAGGTAAATAATAACATAGGAACAATAAATAATGTTATTTCCCTATAACCAAAAGCATTCAATGTTTCTTAAATTTATAAATTGTTATAGATTTTTAGAAACATTTTTAAAGCATCGAAATTGGTAATTTATTTATCAATTATAATTTAAAAGTTACCAGTAGCTTCCCAAGCACATGAAGCATACTATAAATAATTCTCTCAATTTACACTCACTGCAAATTACATACTTGTGTTTTTGTTGTAAATAGTATTTATAAATCTAAGACAGCACTATTAATAATTTTGATATGAAATTTAAAATGCTAATCGAGAGGGGAGAGGTGATAACACATATCAGTATTTATTGCTATCTACTACCAACCTATTCAGGATTGATTCTAGGTTTCTCTATGTTGTGGAGTCATTATCTTTACTTGGTACAGCTTGCTACATTAATCAATCTTTGATGCTCTAATTCCCATTTTAGCACAGCTTGTCTGGTTTGACAGTTCAAGAGTAAATAATCTACACCAGCGGTTGGCAACCTTATGGCAATCAAGGGCCACAAGGCGGTAAAATAAACTAAAGGTGGGCCAAACTTGTGATGTTTACCCTAGAAGCCAAATATACCTACTTATAATTAGTCATATCCTATAGAAAAAATGAAAATGGACACAGAAAAGCGCATTCTTAAGGCTAAATTCATATTATACAGTCAATCGCGGAATGTTCATGCATTTATTTTGATGTATATAACCTATTTACAAATTCTCTAGCCGCAAGTGAGACATTAGGGGTATAATCTGTGAGTGAAACGTCGGCGAGCTGCAGGTTGCCGACCGCTGATCTACACTAACACACAATATGTTGTCACACCAAGCCTCTTGCTGAGAAGCCCGAGTATATATTGCCCAGTGTCAAATACTAATGGTCTATCTAGCTTTCTTCATATTAATTATTCTAGAAAAGGATCTTTGGTGGATGATCTGCTTCTGATTGACTTGCATCATCCTCCACCCATCAGTATTCATTTGTTTGAAGTATCACGCCTTTACTAAAAATTCCTATGTGCTCTTTATAATTAATTTGATTTTGTTGAGAAATATTCAGTGTTATTTATATTTCCTGATGTATATAAGAATTTTATGATAATTAAAATAAAACAATAATGAGTGGTATATTCTTTTATTTAATAATCTTATTCGACCATATAACTAGATAATGGCATAAAAGAATGGAATATACTTCTATGTCATGAGACGGATCGTATAAATGAAGTCTTAAACTATTAAATGTTAAATTAATACAAGTGGACATAAAGCAATTGCCACACAACACCACATATCTTTGCGGAGAGTGGGGAAGTTGACTTCAGGTCACATCCTCCTCCTAAAATTATGTTGACGCACGTCTGCAGTACTGTGTGACAATTGCTTATGCCAAGAAATTTGTAAGATTAATTTACAGATTTAATTATTGTTCCCAAAAAAAATTATAATTAACACACAAAATGTGGGAATTACTAGAGACATAGCAATTTCATATTAATAAAAAAGGAACTAATAAATGGCTAGACCTTAATTTGTCCTCGCTAACAGGTACCTAAAAATGGTTTATTGAATTTGCATAAAAAAATAAAAGTTTAAAACTTATCCTCCATTTTATCCTTATTTTTATAATTTTAACAATTTAACATTCATCTCCATCAAAAGAACAACTTACACAATTATTCACATTGTTATGATCTATTTAACATTCTTCAATTCAACTTCAAACACTAATGATGAATTTGGTGGAATAACAGGAGGAGATCCCTTTGCACCGTACCTGAAGAAGAGAAATATTAGTTTAAAACAAAGGAATACTACTTTTAATTTAACTGAACTTACTAATACATTACAGATCCTAATCTTACGATGTCATTGTTAAATAAAATTAACAGTAACATTTGAGTTTTTTTTTTACACTTAAGAAATCAATATTTCGATATAAATTACACAAATTGATCTAACCCCAAAATAAACCATTAAAATGCTTATGTCAAGGGTCAACAATACTATTACATAGAAATATTTAATCGCCTCTGTGGTCTAGCGGTCCGGGTGTTGGACTTGACTGCATTAGGTCCTGGGTTCGAATCCCGGGTCGGCCAACATAAAGAAAATTGGATTTTTCCAATTTTCTAATTAAAAAAAAATGTTGGTCGGGATTGGAAATGTGCCCGGTTGGCGATAGGCTTGCCACCTATCACATTGTGGGACTTAGTGTCTTCGGCTAGTCGTGGGTGCCTTGGTTGTACCTCTGCCTACCTTTTCGGGGATATAGGCGTGAAGATACTTAATATTTAATAGATATCAGAACAAATTTAATAAACACACCCATTCCTGGAAATACAGACGTAATTATGGATGTTCATTAGATAAATGCCTGTTAATATACAGTAGCTTCAGTTAGTAGAAGTTAGTATACAGCTGTACATTGGTACTAAATTGTTTAATATTGCAGTACAAGGTTAAAAATTTACTGTCATTTTTTTTTTAAACAAATACAGTGCATGACCAAAAATTGAGTAATTAACACTGAACATACAATTTATAGCTCCTGGTACTTACTACAAATCTAGAAAAACGTAACTATCTCAATCACATTTTTGCTGTCTAAATGACAAATCTAAATATCACGAATTACCAATTTTGATTACATTTAATATGCATATATTATAGTCAAAGACCAAAAAGCAACCGTCAAAGTAGGTATGGCCAATAGGGGATGAAAGATTGTAATTTATAATTTAGGCCCAAGAGTTTCCCTCAAGGAAAAGTTTAAAGAAATAAAATTCTAACAGTGACTTCTCAATATATTTTTGATAACTTGATATATGTCTATAAAAATATAAGTTTGTTTAAGAAAAATTGTGATGTACATGCTGTAAACACAAGGAA
>NJDC01000142.1:19519-49709 GCA_002245475.1 Calephelis virginiensis
TTCATTCAATTCCTTGTTCCTATTGTGCAATTTAATAATATTCATATTAATAAATATTCTACCGAGAAAAAGACGTTGTCACGTAAAATCTTCGCCCGTAAAACCGACTTCACAGGCAACCATTTTTTTTGGTCATGAAAACTACAAAAATCCGATGTCGATTTCAGTGACGTCTAGATTCACAAAGTCACAAACATTGAGTATTTTCTTCTATTTCCTACTCCCCAGATTTGAATTAAGTAGGAATGGGGCTGACTGTCTCCGAGGTAAAATTTTTTAATAAATAAATATTTTTATCAAAATAGTTACACAAATAATAGAGAAATGAGTATAGTAAAAGTCCAAATAAATGCATATACCTAAGAACAGTACTTGGCGGTTTTAAAATAAGAAAAGTCTAAGACTAAAGTTCAAATAAAAGCGTGAACGTAAGAAAAAAGCGTATACGTAAGTAGAATCATCAACGCAGTCACATCAGTTTTTAAATCTCTTTAAATCACACAATTTGCACAGCATTTTCTTTGAGCCCACTAGGATAACAGCCACAAGTGCCACTTGTATTGACAACATATTTACAAGTATGACCCCTGTTAATAAATCAATTGTTAAAGAAATAGATTTAGATCACTGTGGACTATTAGTCGAATTGCCAAGAAGTATAAAAAATCTCAAAGAAAAGATATTATTTTTGTTCCTATTATTGCGAATCGGTTAAAAAGATTTGAGACTGTGTTAATAGAAGAATTACCAAAGTTGCCGTATCATGATGATCCTAACCTTTTATATGAATCATTATTTACATTAATACAAACTGTACATCATCAGACTTTTAAGCCTAAAAAAATTACAGTAAATATCAATCACAGAGCTTTTAGTGAATGGGTAACGTTGGGTATTCATAAAAGTAGGAAAAGGTTATATGATTTGTATAATGAAAGAACTTTCAATCACAGCATTGTATTTAAGGAATATGTTAAAAAAAATATTCCAAATTTTTTAAAAAAAGCTTGTAAGGCTGCAAAATAATCTAAAAAGTATTGTTAAAAATTCAACAAATAAAATAAAAGCTACTTGGAATATTAATTATTGGGAAAGGAAGGAAATGGGAAGAAACAGAATTTTCAATAATGAATACCACTTGATAATTGAAGATTTGAACATAGAAGAAGATTTAAATGTAGCCACAGAGATTGAACCAATTTTTAGTGGCATTGCAGCTGAAACTACTAAAGCTCTCAGCTTGACGAGCCCAGTGATGCAGAATCATTGCTGAAGCAATATGTTGATGAGTACAAAAATAGTTTTGAATTTTTGTTTGTTGATGCATCAGATTTAATAAAAGTCTTTAAGTCATTAAAAATTAAAAATACATTAGACTTATGGGGACATTCTCTTAAAATTATTGCTTCAAAAATATATGTTATTGCTCCATATTCAGCTGTAATATTTAACTGTTGTGTTTCAAATGGAGTATTTCCTGATCTAATGAAACTTAGTAAAGTTATACCTATATTTAAATCTGGAAGTTCTTCTGATCCCTCCAACTACCGACCTATCTCCGTTCTGCCTACCTTGAGTAAAATATTTGAAAAAGTTATATTGAATCAAGTGTTACTATATTTTAACAAATTAAGATTATTTCATAATAAACAGTTTGGTTTTACAAGGGGTAGATCAACAGTCGATGCTGATGTGGAGTTATTGAAGAAAATTAATGAGTGTTGGGAGGATTCTAGGATGCAATCAGGGTGTTTTGTGATTTGTCCAAAGCATTCGATTGCGTAAGCCACGATATGTTGATCAGGAAACTGCGGCATTATGGAATTAGAAATAGAGCACTCGATCTTCTGATTTCTTATTTGAATGGAAGAATTCAGAAGGTTGATATTAATGGTAAAAAATCGACTGGTGCTGCTGTTACGATGGGTGTCCCCCAGGGCTCTATTCCTGGTCCATTTTTGTTCCTTGTTTATATTAATGACTTACCTTACTACGTAAGAGACAAACACGAAATTGTATTGTTCGCGGATGTCACTTCACTTATATTTAAAGTGAAAAGATAACTGGGTAAGTATGACGAAATGAACAAAGCGATTTCAAAAGTTGTACACTGGTTCAATGTAAATAATCTTTTTTAGAATGAAAAAAAAAACTAATTGTATTAAATTTTCAATGCCAAATGTGAGGCAAGTAAATACCAACGTACAACTTAATGGAAACAAGTTGGACTTGCAATGGGGCCCTCACATTGATAAACTTGCAATTCGATTAAGCTCAGCAGCGTATGCTGTTAAGAAAATGAGACAATTAACTGATGTTGAAACCGCTAGGATGATTTATTTTAGTTATTTTCACAGCATTTTGTCGTATGGAATTCTTCTCTGGGGGAGTTCTGCCGAAGTCAATACTATATTTATTTTACAAAACAGAGCCATAAGGGCAATTTATAACCTAGGCCCAAGAGTTTCCATGAGAGAGAAATTCAAAGAAATCAAAATTCTAACTTTAGCATCCCAGTATATGTTTGAAAATTTAATGTATGTTCACAGAAATTCAAGTTCATTTAAAAGAAATTGTGATATACACTGTCAATACAAGGAATAAAAATAATCTTGCTGTGCATGTGTCTCGTCTCCACAGAGTAAGCCATTCTTTCATGGGCCTATGTATACAGTTCTACAATAAACTTCCCAATTATATGAAAAAACTTCCAATTAATAAATTTAAGAAATGTGTTAAATGTAAATTAAATCAAAAGGGTTATTATAACATTGCTGAATATTTTGCAGATAAGACTGCTTGGGATTAATTGCTCCTCATGCCAATCTCTTATAATTTACATAAATTATTGTAAATATCTTGTAAAGTAAGAAAAAAAGACAATCCCTCTGAATTTCTTGCCGGAACTTTTCAGTGTGCGGCCGCGTTCCGATCCGGTGGTAGATTTATTATTATATAGACCCATCACAAGTGCCTCTTGTAGGTTTATGTGAAATAAAGATGATTTATTATTATTATTATCATTTATTTTCATTATCTCTTATTTTCTACGTTTGTATTATTTAATATAATAATAATAATTATTATTATTAAGAGTATGTTGGGGGCCGTTAAAATAAGGAAAGTCTTAAATCGCAATTACATAAAATAGGCGAACGTGGCGAAGTTAGGCAGTTTTTTATCGGCTGAAGAGTTTATACTATTTTTCTGCTCTAAACGTGAAGCTGGACGGCTGCAAATTCAATTAGAGCATCGGAAAAGGACTTGTCACTTTCCACTCCAAAGGCATCAAAAGGATATCTTCGTATATACTGATGAAATCATAGAGAGCTCAAAAAGAGAATTTTTGAATATTTATTGGACGTTCCTTACATCATCAAACTTTTTTTTAAATCTAGATTGAACTCTTAAAATTCACTATTTCTAGTGATGTAATCACAAAGTGACATCACTGATTGCCCAAAGTTTTTGACATATCAGATGATGTACATTTTTTTATTTTTTAGGTTAAATTGCCTCTTTCTGGGGCTGGCTAAGACCTTTAAAACAAGCTGCCACGTCTTTCATATTAATTATTTCTTATACAGTCATTAGCCACTATTTACAAAGTCACCTCAGAGTCTTGAGTAAAGCGGTGGTCACTTTATACAAGCTCACTTTAGGAGATTTGGCGGCAACGAGGAAATTCACGATACACTAATTTCTTCATGATTATTTCATTCTTGCACTTTCACTGAACAAAATTAAACTAATTTTCACATGAATTAACTAATTTTACTCATAATTTAGATTAAATTCAATAACTGTGAAAAAATTACGACCATCTTCATTCACGATGGCGCCAAAACCTATCTTTTTTTAAATCGTTTGTCAAAATATAAGACCAAGGGCCACGCTTAGTTTTTGAGGTGGAACATCTATAGCAGCACGTAAAACCGATTACTGGCGTGGCGACGCTTGCCGTGGCGACACGTCGTCACACTATATGATGGTATATATAGTCTATAGGCAGTAGTGTGTATGCTGTGGCGACAAGTCGCCATGCGCAATCGATGATATACGATATCAAAAATAGTACGTTTTCGTATTAGTCTAAAATCGTAATATTTTATTTTATCGTTATGACATATTTAGTTCCTATCACAATCTGTTATTTTCTAAATATTATTTGGATGTGAAACATCTATAGCCGCACGTAAAACCGATGATGATATGTATATACAGTAGTGTGTTCGGTGTGGCAACGCGTTAGTTAGACGCGCTGTTGTTAGTCAACGATACTAATTCATAGAAACACTTAAATAAATACCAGAATAAATTTAATAAGCACCCAGACCCGGAAATGCAGACATCTAAATGTTCATCACACTAATGCCTGCCCCGTCGAGAATCAAACCCGGGCCTCGCGGTTGATCGATGTAGTTAGGCGTGTACGCTAGCCACTCGACCAACGGGGCGAGGTTTTACCTTTGCACTTGAAATGAACAAAACTGAACTAATTATTATCTAAATTAACCAATTTTACTCATAATTCACACTAATTCAATTATGACGAAAAATATACGACCACCTTCATTCACGACGGTGCCGAAAACTCACTTGTTTTTATTTTCAGTTATTTAAAATTAAAAGATGTAGATAGCGAGATATATCGACTGCAATTCGGTCTGAGTGGGACTTGAACGTTAAACTAATCGGAGACACCCCTCACAGGCTTCCCCATCTACCAAAGGTCATATAGCGAGACTGGCGGCCATATAGCTTACATAAAGTTGTCGCACGACCCACGTCATTTGATGTGGCCATAGAATGTCTTGTTATATTCAGCACGGAACAATCTCCTCCAAAACTGCCCAGCTATGGTATTTCTTAATGTAAAAAACCTTTAAAACATCCAATCGATTAAAGTATAACTTCACTTTATACTTGTGGTTTTTACTTTGTCTAAATTTGAGTAAGCATTGCTCTTAGAACGTAAAAAAGTCAAAGTATGTAGGTATTTTTCTTTGATTAAAAAGTTGTCTGGTATGCTTTGTTTCGCCTTTATTTTATATCCTTTTAATTACAGTTCTTTTTTTATGATACTGGAAGACAAACAAGCAGACGGATTTTCTAATGATAAGAAATTTACGACACCTATAGGCACCAAAGGTGGTAACAGTGCGTTGCCAACCTGCGACCGGGTTGTTAGACCTCGAGCTAAGTAAGTTTACTGGCTACTTTATCCTCCGAATCGAAACATCTCAACATCAAGCACAGGGGGCTAATTATGTGAATTAGTTGCCAACTTAAAATGTAAAAGTGTTAATCAAATAACTGTCAAATGATGTCATTTGTGTTTGCTATCTCTTTTGTAATTCTGTTGGTCACTGGAGATAGCAAATATAAAGCACGTTATTTGATAGCTATTTGATATACACTTTTCCATTTCGAGTTGGCCACTGAGATACATACATACAGATACAAGCCTCGTGACCTTCAACGTAAAAAAACAATTTGCTTCAAATAATTTATTTATTTATTAGATCTAGAGGTCTTGAAAAGGCAAAGGATTTTTTTATTCATAATCATTATTGGGGTAGGCAAAGCAGATAACATCAAAATAAATAGTTTCTCATAAAAATGATTGTCTTATGTCAAAATACAAACATTTCATTGCCACAAATGGCATGTTTATATAATTATTTTAATCACCTACTGTAAGGGGTGATATATTTCGTTTGCTTGCTGTGATATGACAAAAAATAGTGAAAAAAAACTAAAAAAAAATAAACCTATGCTAACCCACAAAAAAGTTCCATTCTTGGCTACTCTACCTTAATCATCGATAACTAAATTACATGATGTTTTTTTTTATAGAAGAGGAGGCAAACAAGCTAGTGGGTCGCCTGATGGAAAGTGATCACCTCCGTCCACGGACATCCGCAACACCAGGAGTATCACAGATGCGTTGCCGACCTTTAAGGAATGAGTACGCTCTTTTCTTGAAGGTTCCTAAGTCATAATCGTTTGGGAATACCGCCCTCGGTAACTGATTCCATAAAGGTGTTATACGGGGTAAAAAATGCCTTCGGAATCGCACAGTTGTAGACATCCACGCATCGAGATGATAGGCATGAATGTTTGTTTATTGTTTATTTGTCTTAAATATTTCTATAGCATTGACGTCGCTAAAAAGCACAATGTGTTTGTGTGCGTATATTTGAAACTAGTGTCTACAGTCCAATATTGTCATTGTACGCGTGGATGGATCTCAACATGATTGAAATTACAATACTAATTAAGGTTGTGTAAGGAATGTGTGTGTGGTGCCTGCCCCCGCATTAAAAAGTGATAGACTTTCTTAAATGAAAATTAGCTTGTATATCGTCTCCTGTTGATTAGTGCTCAAAGGGAAAAACATGATAAATGTAACAGAGTATCTACTACATTTTTTAGCTTTTTTACTTACGTCGCTACCCCAACTGCATCGATTTACATAAAACTTGGTCTGTAGCAGTCCTGGACAGTACTTACAAAAATATTTTAGATTAATTTGAGCAGTTTAGGAGGCTATCTAATTGCTAGAAAAATTTGACGGATTTTGTGATTACAAATACACGTACTTGTTTCACTTTGCGAATTTTAAAAATATTGCTTTGGCCTGTCCTTTCTTAATGATCTAAGTTGAGAAGATGGAGAGTATTAATTATAATATGTTTGTATCATAGGTAAAATAACAGGTAATCAATAAACATTTAAATGTGATTAAAATATATCTTAACAATTTATGTTTTCTTAGAAATCAACTGCTCCGAACGGAGTACAAGTTGTAGTCTGTTGAACTCACTACTACTTTTTTTCTGTGAAGTTGACTGCATGTCATGTAAAGCAAAATGTCAAAGTCAATTCAGTTTGACAGTTCTTTTGATTTTGCTACCAAACGTTGAAATCGTGTTTTCACTATGGTAATAAAATATTTTGTAATTTATCTCTAAATATATCTACAATCATTCCATTAAAATATGACTTTATTATGCATACTTGTGAAATAATGTTTATTCTTCCTTTTAAGATACGTATTTTCTTTAAAATCTGATTTATTACAGGGTCGTGTACGAACTAAGACTGTCAAAAAGGCAGCCAAAATTATTATTGAAAAATACTACACTAGATTAACCCTTGACTTTGATACTAACAAGAGGATATGCGAGGAAATTGCTATTATTCCAACTAAACCACTTCGCAATAAAATCGCTGGGTAAGTTAATTTTGTATTTTGTCAACCATTTATTGAAACTTCACGTATTACTGTTTTTTATTGTATATTACAGGCTTTTTGTTTCAATTCTATTAAATAGGTACTTTTGAAATTTATTTTTCTCTATAATTTTTTTTAAATGTTAGCTCGCTGCTTTCCACATTTCGTAATCCAAGTTATGTTTACGGAGAAGTTGTACGTCGAGTATTGGTCATGATATTGAATTGTGTTAATTTCATCAAGCGCCGTCAATAAACAAAACCTTTTTTGGGTGGGATTTAGAATAGCATACCCTGAATTTGATGGTGTGAAAGGTGTAGGCGGATTATACACGTTAAGGGCAACCCTCTAGTATGGTTTTTAAAACGCGGAAATGCTGATTTCATGGCTAAAATATCACTCGAAAATCAAATTTTAGGTTATTTTTTGCTAGGGACACTTGATACAACACAGTATTTTGTAAGAAAACTATACATATTGTGTATCCCGACTGCGCCTGGTTAGGTTCCTGGGTAGGCCTGGTTATAAATGCACCAGTAGAAAACTGCGTTCGAAATAATTGCGTGCGCTAACGTTTTACTTTGTACGAAAACCATCCGTATCGCGTATCCCGACCTTGCCTGTTCGAAATAATTGCGAGCACTGACGTTTTTATTCGAAAACCAGGCCAATTTTTCGAGTGTTGACGACCTTTTTTTTAACGAGCGGTAGTAGTAAAAAGTACATACTTCCGCGCTGCGGTGATACTTGACGACGGTTCTAAAGAGTCCCCTCTCCCACCTCCCATTTTCATTTTCGTAAAATTCGGGGTATGCCATTCTAAATTTTACCCAGAATAATTTGTCATGTTTTAAATTGTACAGGTTAATTCAATGTATAATATCGAATAATCCAAGAAAGTTTTGGCATGATAAGTTAAAGTAGATGCTCATACAAAAATATTTTTTTGTATTTATTTAATAATTTTATTAATCTGAACACATCAATTATTGATCTAACTTAAAAGTTTATTATTAGTTTAGTATTATCGCCTCTGTGGTCTAGCGGTCCAGGTGTTGGACTTGACTGCATGAGGTCCCGGGTTCGAATCCCGGGCCGGCCAACAAAAAGTAAATTGAATTTATCCAATTTTCTAATTAAAAAAAATGTTGGTCGGGATTGGAAATGTGCCCGGTTGGCGATAGGCTTGCCACCTATCACATTGTGGGACGTAGTGTCTTCGGCTAGTTGTGGTTGCCTTGGTTGTACCTCTGCCTACCTCTTCGGGGATATTGGCGTGAAGATACTAGACCAAACTAAACTTAAAGTTTGCCCCAATAATTAAAAACCCAATAATTAAACAATGAGCTTGTAATAAGGAGATAAACCAAAATTATTTATTGTGCTGATTAAAATGTTATAAACCAGAGACCTAAAAAATTAAAATCTACATCTACTTTCACTACTTATATGCTTTATCTAGTCAGAAATGAAACTAAGGCCTTGTGGATAATCAATACTGACAAATGTACTCTAAACCTTGCGTTAATGAGGTGGTTACAAACTATATTATTAAAGATATGAATGGTTTCAGGTTCACCACTCATTTGATGAGACGTCTAAGACATTCACAAGTGCGAGGTATCTCCATCAAACTCCAGGAAGAGGAACGTGAACGACGCGATAATTACGTCCCTGAGGTATCTGCTTTGGAGCATGATATCATCGAGGTTGATCCTGACACCAAGGACATGTTGAAGATGTTAGACTTCAACAACATTAATGGATTACAACTCACACAGCCAGCAACACAAGGTGGTTATGGTGGTCGACGTAATTAAGAAGAATAAATTTTAAGATCTAGTAATAGTTTTATTGGCCTTATTTAAAACCTATGTTTGTGTTTAATTAACCCATTAAATGTACTGTACTTTCTGAAATTTATCATACACCAAGTCCCTTCAACAGTACCTATTTGTTATTTTAAGATTGACAAAGAAAATATGAATCATACCATCCATACATTATAGTTTTTAGATATCTATGTAGAATAAAGACAAATGATAGTTAAGACGACTTGTTGTAGCAGTAAAACATGTTTTGGAAGCCTGGCTGCTTGAAAGATGAGTGATTGAATCTTTGACACGACCCATTGAACTAATTACTTTACTCAACTTGTGTATAGAATTTACATAAGTTGAGTAAAATAATTAGTTCAGTTTGATATGTCTGTGTGTGTGTGTCTGTATATCTGGAATCATAGCTCTTTAAAGTCCACGATTTGATGAGGTTTCTTTTATTTGGAAGCTGATTTCATATAGATGGTTCTTAGCTATTTGTAGTTTAAAATTTTACAAACAAATTCGTCAGGTAATGAGGAAGTAGGTCGAGGTTAAACCAGATTACCTACTATTATTCTAAGGTATTTTAGACCCTCCAAGGTTTCATGCCTTGGTTTCAAGGTTTCGTGGTGGGGGGGCTCAATTTGGCGCAACTTACATATCTAAAATTTACATATCAAAAAATAAGTTTGCTATGTTTTTTATTCGCCCAAATCACTACTAGACTACTACTACACTAGTTGCCTTAGATCTGAATGCGTTTAGACTTACTTTCAAATTATACGGGTTATACTTTTTCAGGTAAACTTTATACAAATTCGAGTTTGCTATGTATTGTAGTATTTGGGGGGGCTGAGTAACTGGGGTCGAAATGGGACCCCGGCGAATCCAATTGGACCAGGAAGACAGCTTTTCAGTACCCCTCTTCGGCCATAGAGGACAAGGGCGATGGACCGTTTGCCCTAAATACTACAATACTCTAGTTTGCCCCTGTCGGGTGACGGAGTTGATCCCGTGGAGAAGGGGGGTGTGCATTTCATCTTGCCCACCCAGTCGAAATGGGGTTGCGGGGGTGCCTGTCGTAACTGGAACCTCGAAGTGTTGCACGCTGTGTCTCCGTGCACCACTTCTGATGATATGTGGCCCTCTGTTGAGGGAAGCTGCGCGATGAGGATCGCAGGATCCAGCATACCCACAACCCCGGTACCAGGCGAAGGGGACGACGTCGTGTGGCTTAAATCGGTAAAAGTCCGACATAACCCGTCACTTTCCCCTACAGTGGCAGTTATCCAGAGGATTTCCACACTTAAGAAAAAAGGTACTTTAGACCCACAATGTGATAGTTGGCAAACCTATCGTCAACCAGACACTTATTCAATATACGGGCAAGTTGCTTAAATTTGTAAATTGAAAAAAAATACATTATGTTTGTTAGGCCCGGGATCAAACCTGAAACCTCGTTGTGTCCGCACATTGTGGTCTCAGGTTCGATGTAAATAATAAAATGTAAATGCCTATGCCAAATCCGTAACCTGGGATTGTAATGAAATATTTTAATACTCGTAATCGTAAAAACATAACGTTGCTGAAAAGCATCTCGATTACTTCAGCTTTCAAAGCTACAGACAGACAAACATACGTATGCACGAACGCACGCACACACTGCAAGCGCAGGCGCGCCTACATATACGCATACACACACTTGTTTTTTTTATGATATCGCCAAATGTGGTAATGGTGCGTTGCCAATCTGAGGCCGGGATATTAGGCCTCGAGCAAAAGTAAGTTTACGGGCTACCTTGCCCTCCAAACCGGAACACGTTATGGCGGGAGGAATAGGTAAGGCGGTGGTACCAATCCGGGTTAGTCGTTGCGAAACTCCACCACCTCGCTAGATGTCACGGTGTTAGTGACGGTAAGCCTATTCTCGTCTTTTACGAGCTGCCTGGCAGGAAAGCAGATGGTCTATTCTGCAAAGGAGCCCGGCTCAACACGGGGAAAACTTATGTCATACATTCATTGACTATTAAACTATGACGTTGTTGGTAAAAGTGATAAACTTACTAGGCATTTTAAGTAAAATGTCTGTTATTTTGCTGATATTTTTTTATCAAATACAATAATCATTGTAAGTTTTTGCCGACCAATTGTTCGCGCGAACAAGTGATAAAAAATGGCGATTTATGATCTTTGATTGGTCATAAATTCCAACCGCTAAAGAAAAGCCGCGCATTCAACAGACATGTTACGACCTGAACATCCCTGGTGGAAACAGTCAGATGCGGCCTTGAGCGTTCGGACGCCCAAAGAAAATCTGGCACGCCGGATATTTATGTCAGCCGTAAGCGTCCAAGGACAGCTTGTGCACACTTATCAGATGCGACTGTAAGCCGCGGCTAACAGTTTGGAGCAACTTTCATATAAAAAAATAAAAAAATAAGTTTGCCATGTTTTTTATTCGGCCAAATCAAATGACACTACTTGCCTTATATCTGAATGCCTTTAGACTTACTTTCAAATTATACGGGTTATAATTTTTCAAGTAAACTTTATACAAATTCGGGTTTGCTATGTATCTATGGAAGTCCCACCTCTTATTACGTAGTATTTATATACTCTTTGGCGGCTAATATGTTTGCCGCTTTACTTTTGTAGCTCAAAAAGTTGGAATCGAATATGACATTTAGGTACTTTTGAACGCAAATATACTGGCGAATTATTAACATTTAGTAACTATTAAACAATACATTATTTTACCGGATGCGTTCATTTCTGTATAAAAAATGTTAATAATACGTTAGCACTGTCTTTAAAAGTATCTAAAATAACTTATAAGATTTCTATTCACGTGCTATCGAAATTTAAAAGTAACCTTCGTTCATTTTCTGCCCGAGTACTTGAAGAAGGATATTATTATAAACTGAAGAAATGTCACGGAAAAAACCAAGAATGAAATTGTTTTTAGGAAAAGCAACGCGTATGTCTGTTTAAATGCAACTAATGCAATAACGAGTATCAAGTTAATTTTAAAATTCGTATTGTCTTTTGAAGAAACGTTTTTGGTTCTCGGGAAATCATTTTAAACGATTTTTTGTCATATGCTTTTTATAAATTAACACATAGTTGAGAATCGTGTTATAGGATGGTGGCTATACGCATTGAATAAGTAGGTACTTAACTGTTTGCAGTTAGGGTAAACTATTAACTTGACAACCTCAATTATTATTATTATTATATATTATATATTATTATAGGCTATTATTCCAGGAGGGTGATTATATATCTCAATTGCCAACTCAAACTGCAAAAGTGTACATCAAATGACGTCATTTGTGTTTGCTATCTCTACTGTATTTCTGTTGGTCACTGGAGATAGCAAATGTAAAACACGTCACTTGACAGCTATTTGATGTACACTGTACCATTTTGAGTTGGCAACTGAGATACATAATCAGCCCCCTACTCAAAACTTATATCTGTTTAAATCTAAATAAAATTATTTATTTTTGATTTAAGTATAGATTTCCGCAAAGTAACGTCTACTTCTATCAATTTTATATCTGTTTAATAATTAATTAACATGTCTTTCCACCAAGTCACTTGCGGTGTAGGTAGGGAATATTTAACAATTTAATTATAAAGCAGGATAAAGAAAGTAGGTATGGTATCATTTAATTTAAAAAAAATATTTTGAAGAAGGCAATTAAAATTAAATATCTAGCAACACTAGTCCAATGTGCTAAAATTTGGATCTCGGCTAATAAATAATATTGTCAGGTAAATACTACAGAGTATAGGAAACAAATTAATAGTGTCGGTCCACGCAAGTAACGAAACCAAAGGTCTTTACTCGTCGTAGTGCCGATTCTTGTTTTGTCATTTTTCGTTTCGCTTCGCAATCGTATTTCAATAGTGTTTGCTCGCTCCTTCTCTCTCGTAGAATTTACAAAGTGTTAAAATAATTGTCACAGAGATCGCTCTCCTCCATAATCGGGGCTTGAGTACATTGTACTTGTAAATTGATGTGCTGAAATTCTAGATTTAATCTTGAATTAAAAGACGTTCAATATTTTGTTACTAATATATTCCACTTTATTATGAATAATGGAATGCTCTCACTTGTTAGATAACATCAATTTAGATAGAAAAGTCTTTGATGAGGACACGACGATCACAAAGAACTTCAGTTGTTCAGGTAATTTTATGAATTTTTCTAACAATAACTAAAGGTATCACGTAAGTGAGTTTATTTTTCGTTATTTACTGTTATGTTTGTTAGGAAAAGAGGTTAGTTTGAAAAATCAATACAGCGAACTAAAATAATCAGCTGTTCAAGAAAGGGAGGGGAAGGGGGCGCGGCATGAGTGACCGTGAAGTTTCTTCTGATGCGTTGAACTATTTTAGCTAATTTCCTACGAACTATTCTAGTCTTTGTTTAAATAAAACAAGCATTGAACACATCTCATTCGACAAAAATAGATTTTGTCTCAATTCACCACAACTGCATTAATACTGGCATAGCATTTTGCGTCGTTATAATTTATCACTGACATCATACAATTAATTAGGTTCCTACTTTTATTTTTTTGTTAAATAAAATTCGGAAATCAACCAAAAATGTTACAATACATTAAGCTCTAAGTAGGTATATTGCTGTCAATATCCCAATAAATGAGTTACAGAATAATATAAACATTTTTATCCATATAAACATTTAAATAAATGTACCCACTGGAGTAATCCACGCTTGTAAAACCAAGCTAATGTTTATCCCAGTGATTTTAATCCTGAACTGCAACTTTGATTAATCTTTTCCTTTATCTATCATTGTACTGCAAAATATAGAAACTCTTCTTAAATCTGTATAGGTATTTATCTTTTCCTTTTTCCTGTATCTATTATTTTACTGCAAAATATAGAAACTCTCTTCCTAAATCTGTAAAGGTATTTGGATGGAAATATGTTGCTCATGTTCAAAATCGCAGTTATTAGAACAATTCGAACATAATATAACATGTGTCATGACCTGTGTTATATTAAGAATAACACAACTGTTAACTGTTTAAAATGGGTATGTGTTTTTACATTTACTGTTTTAAACATACATTACAAAATTACAAAGTAGCATATAAAATTGATTGACTCATGACAGGCTAGATATGTTTATTAATTTTAAGGAAGAACCACTCATAGCTAAAATTTATGTTTTGGACATTTTCTTGTTGAAATTAAAATGTTGAGTTAAAAAGTGATTTGACCTTAATATGATTCAGACTAAACCAAAATATCTTGTAGCCTTTGTTATGATAACAGTAAAGCTTTTATTATACAGTATTGATATTTTTTTGTAGTTAGTTCACAACATATAACCTTTTCTCCGGCTTCTGCCTTTTGGCATAGACCTCCTTTATTTTCTTCCACTGCTTTCAATTTTCTGTCACTCTTAACCAAAGCGGACTGAAGGTCAGTGTTAGATAATTCTTTCAACTTTTCACTTTGCAACCTCTGTTCTTATTTCCATCCCTAGTGTAGTAAACTGTCATTCTTTTGTTTGCTTTTCCTCTTGCTTCTAAGCATTCTCTGGTCCATCTCATTTGAGTTGGTTAGTACATGTTAGAATGTTGGTTTTCTTTCTTACATCCCTAACTCATGTTTTACTTATAACATAGGGTTGTTTCGCCAGATCTCGCCCACTTAGTGAAGTTTGCAGGTTTGAGGTAAAATAGAAAAATGTTCTGGATCTAATTATCAATTAACTAATATTGTAACCCATCAGTAGTATAGTCTATTTAAGGATGAAGCTAAGTTTTAGCCAAAATGTGTAGTGATTATTTTTTAATAAATAAAATAACCGAAATAAGGTGGTTTCGCCAGTTCACGCCCACAAAATCCAGATTGCATCTACTCATGGATCAGTTTGCATCCACCAACTTATAAAGGGGTTAAGGTGAGATTTTATTAAGAAATTTAAAAGAAATATTGGGTTTCAACTATTTCTTTATAAAATATGTATGTTCACTTCTAGTCCTTTGCTTGGTTTGTAGAGAATATGGAGTACCAAGTGTTACTAGCTTCCTTCACAATAATTACTTTTTTCATACAAAGAAGCTGGTTGTGGAGACTGTGGTGACAAGAGTTAGCCCTGGGTTACATTGACCATGGAATGTCATTGTGCCATTCCTATGCATATCCTCTTACTCATTGTTGTACTAACACTTTTTTTAATCCCACCCTTTCTCTGATCTCACTGCTATGAATGATGTTGATTGACATCCCTGCTAAAAGCGCTACCGGGATAAACAAACTCATTTGTTTATTGCAGCACTGGCTACATCTCTTTCATATGCTATTTTGGTTTCATTTCGTATTCAAATGTAGGTACGCTTTTTCTTTTTCAAATCGTCCTTCATTTGTCCATAAGTGTTTGCAGCTCAGATGATTTGGAGCTCAAAATTAAATAATCGATTGTTTATATCAGGCAGGTCACCATTAGGTCATATAATTTTTCTGTTTTTATTCAAAATATCTTAATTTTAGAAAACAGACATTTTAAAATCTTTAGTAGATTTTGTTGGGTCTGCAGGTACCTAGTAAGTAAATTTTGTTTTAAAGATTTCACATCGAACACATCCATTTTACGAAAATCCTTCAATTATTTTCCTAACTTCTACCGATCGTCTTCCCTCTTTCCCTCTTGATTTACTCTTTATCTTTTTCTAATGAAAACATCGTCACTCCTGATAGAACATGTGCCCGGTTGGAAATAGGTTTGCCATCTATTGCATTGTGGGAATAAGTATCTTAGGCTAATCGTTTTTGTCCTAGTTGCACCTTTGTCAACTCCTTTGGGGACACGAGCCTGAATATACTTACATATTTGTCATTATGTAGTTAAAATTTAATATAAAGCTGCTTGTGTATAAGTGGAAGAAGGCAGCAACAGTTGTTCCCTTCCAGAGTGGTGGTAGGTACTAAAATTCCGATGGGATGATACAATGCACTCTACCGACTACCACCTATCTATGACTGTCTTATTTAATTTTATGTAACAGTTAATTAAGATTTAGTATTTAAAAAAAACAAGTGGACGCAAACTGGTATATAGTATAATCCATCCATCTAGTTTGCGTCCAGGTAAATTTCGGGGTCTATATCTTTTTCTATTACCATAATTAAGTGGACGCAAACAGGCAGTTTTAATAATCGTAGTAATAATAGTAAAAATAAAATAAAACCCCATTCACATAACATATTTCTTATATATATAAATAACGGGTCAAGTTAGAGACAGTAAGATGAGTTCGCGACCACCGTAGACGCAAACTGGCTGATTCATAAAATTGGTATGCCAGTTCGCGTTTACTTCATTTTAACTTTTAAAAATACAATAATCAATCAAAATCATCATTTCAAGGTCTAGGAACAAATACAATCTTTTATTAAACTTAAAACATTGAAAAATTACGAATGAATTGCGCGCCGGTTCACTATTTTTTTTACTAAAATTTTAAATATTTACACAACTTTTTTATATAGCTAAGATTAATTATTTTTTTAAACAAGAAAAGTTATGCGGACGGTTCTTTTGTCTATGTATATGTGTTTTTTATTAAAGGCAGAAACAACTTGTCATTGCCCTATTTTGTTAGTACACTTATTCTTGAGGATATTTTAAACGGTGTCCACGAAATGGACGCGAACTGGGGGGTGGAAGCGAACAGGTGAACCTACCCTAGTTTGCTGATGCAAGTTTATCTGTGTGATGCCTTGTCAAAGTCCAGGTTTTGCATCTATAATGCATGCATCGCTAGTCTTTTTTTAAATTCCTAGTTCCTTGGCTTTAAATATTTCTTTTAATGTCTAAAATTTTCAAATTTCAGCCTATGGCAATCCTTTTATTTATTTCTCTCTACACTCAATTGCAGGTCATATTATCTGGCCTAAATAAATATCCCTAATATATAATCTAGTTTGTATCCATTGATGATTATGTCTGCAGCAGTGAGTTTGTCATAGTTTTTGTATTGTCTTAATTTATTTCTAGGCCAGCCTCTCTACTTTTATCAGCAAGAGTTTGTACCATGTTTGTTTATGTTTACTTCCAAATACTACCAGGTTGTTGTCAAATTTTAGATGGTTTAAACTCAATCCATTTATGTTCAAACACAACTCCTCCCATTCTAATTTTCTAAACTACTGGAGGTTACATTCCTAACAAAGATCTGATGTTATTTCCAAATATTGATGGCTCTAAATAATGTTCCAGCCTCTCTCTCATTTTGACTCTGTTAATTGACTTCAAAAGACGCACTGAAAGAGAAGCTGGTACATAAGAGAGAGTCAGCAATATTTGGAAATGGGCATCAGGGTTTTTGTTAGGAGTAGTAGTCTATAGCTTGATGGTATACATATATCTATAAAGGTCAATATCACTTGACATATTCTGGATTTACTTGTTGAAATATATTTTTAAGAATATGTATTGTCACTTCTGGAACCCCAGCTGTTGTCTATGTGGCCAAAATTAATTGTAGAAAAACAAGAGCAAAACTAAAATTATTCAATAGTCTATAATAGTTCTGATTTAAATTTGTCTTCATTTTATGATCATGCTGATCATAAATGTATGTCATGTATTTAAACTTATCCTTTATGGTATAAAACCATTTTTTGAATGAATAGTCAAAAGACCGTTTCATTTAATAAAACATTTTAAATAATAATAATCTTTAGCACACATGTACTACAAATATAAGTTGGATTTAATTTTGTCACAGTTAAACTGCTAAAAATGTACTTTAATTTCAATAAGTACCTAAGTGTTGTGCTTGTTTTCATGAGATTTCATTGTCAGCTCCAGACTTGGTGGCAATAGGACCACTTCAGAATTCAAATAAAAAAAATTAAATTGATTTTGCAATGACGAATAAATTGATTAACATACATTATACATTGAAAATTTAATATCTTTGTTACCCTTCTAAGTATAAATACAAAATATGTAGAATTTGAAATTCTTCCTTCTCTAGTAAGTTCAAAATATCATAATTACAAATTTAAACTGAAATGTTAAATTAAGGGAGTAAGAAAGACATCAAATGAAAATTGGTGCAGGAAACTCCTTGAGCATTGAGCAATAAGTATTGAGGTTAATATTTAACTCACATTAGTCAGATAGACACATTTTTTCATGTGTTAAATAAAAGCTTCTTGCTTTTGTAATCTAGCGTATTATTATAATATATCTTATTGTGTATTTTCAATTGAATAATTCTAATAAAAATAATGTTGCCCGAGTTTGTATATGTGCCCTTTTGTTGTTTGTTAGCAATAGTCTTGCCACCTATAAAATTGTGGGACTTAGTGTCTT
Source organism: Calephelis virginiensis (assembly GCA_002245475.1). Taxonomy (NCBI): domain Eukaryota; kingdom Metazoa; phylum Arthropoda; class Insecta; order Lepidoptera; family Riodinidae; genus Calephelis; species Calephelis virginiensis. Next base: position 37,950 of record NJDC01000142.1, read on the forward strand.
GGCTAGTCGTGGGTACACTGGTTGTGCCTCTGCCTACCACTTCGGGGATAGGGACGTGAATTTGTTTTCCTTTTAAAGGAAAGCTGGAAAAATGTATAAAATGGGTTATTCTAATTTGAATTATTTCATTAAAAAAATCCGAACAGCAAGTGTTAGTTTAAGAATTTATTAGTATTAAGAAAAAAATTGTGATTAACATTATAAAAACTTAAATTGTGATGAATTTGTTTTTTTTAGAATGTGCAGTGTCAGAGCAAAATTGGTTGTGTCTGCAGTGTGGTGTGATAAATTGTGGCCGGTATATAAATGGACATGCAAAAAAGCATGCAGAGGAAGCGGATCATCACATATGTATGAGCTGTGACGTCTACTCTGTTTACTGGTAACTTTTGTATTACCATTTTATTCAAGATTTATGTGCCTTATTTCTTTAACAAAATACCTGTCACATTTGTGTGACACTGATTATTTTAATATATTAGCTGACCCGGCAAACATTGTTTTGCCATATAAATTATTTCCAGAAAAAAAAGTTAAGGGTGACCAACCCTTATCACTTAGGGGTATGAAATATATATAGATGTTGGCCGATTCTCAGACCTTCTCAATATGCTCACAAAATTTCATGAGAATGGTCAAGCCGTTTCGGACGACTTTGGGAACGAACATTGTGACACGAGAATTTTATATACAAGATAAAGCTATTTAGAATATAAATATGGTGTAAATTTGTAAGATATAACATGTCTTTTATATATATCCTATACGCTATTTCTAAGCATAAAACTCTGCATTCTTTCTGTGTCTGTTTTTTATTTTACTTCTGTTATATTGTTGGTTATATACTAATTATTTATTAAATACAAATTTCAACATCTTTTATTGTATTTTTTCAGTTACAAATGTGATGATTATATTTCAAATGACCTTGAGAGTGAAACAATAGATGAAATAAGACAGAATATTATCCAAATTAGAAAACATGAACATTCTGACACAACATTAGATACAAATGAAGACATCAAGGACAGGGAAAGATGCAACAGTCATACATCGAATGATTTGGATCAAAATGACAAAGCTGTTTTGTCTTTAGGTGCTGAAGAATGTAACATTGAAGAGATTCCTGCAAATTCATGTGATATTTCAAATTTAAATTCAGAAATAGAAAATAAGCCAGCTAAAAATAATAAGGTAATATGTGAATAAAAATTTTTGTTTTGATGTGAAAGGTCAGCAAACAAGCATGCTGCGAGAGGCATGCTCTCGTCTGATGATAAAAGTAGGCCAGAGTTGTCTCTTACCGTAAGAGACAACTCTGTTCCATATAGACCCCATAGAATTTTTTTTATGTGAGAGGTCACCGAAAAAGCACATGGATCTCCTGATGGTAAGAGATAACAGTAACACCATAGATGCTACAGGTGCATCGCTGTCCTGTGACCAGGATGTTGGATCTATGGTGCAAATCTACCGGCTCCCTAACTTACCCTCTAGGTCGGAACGTGACGGAGTCATTGTGACGGCAGAAATAGGTAAGGCGGAGTATTCTTACTAGGGCAAGTTGCTGGACAGATCTCTACCTTCAATGGTCTTGTAAGCGATGACCTATGTTTTTTTTGCTCACCTCTTACGAGCTGCCTGACAGAGAACGTAATGTAAGTGCTTTTCTGTCCTGTAGTTGTATAGATGTTAGGCCAATTGTGCAAGTCTAGTGGCTAGCCTATTCTCCCTTAAAATAGCAAACTGGTTAGGGGTAATCATTCACACATAATGCCCCCGAGCATGCTAGCTAGATTTCCAATGAGGCAGGCTTTTGTCTGATGACATCTAGATGACTATTACTGGTTCTGGTTGTGTTTCTGAAATTTATTCCAGTATCTATTAAGTGTTTCTGTAGATTTGTATCATTCACTTTGATTAATAATTTTATCATTCATAACACAAGCATATAATTTGCTTAGTTTGGGGTTGGAAAGTTGGGCTCTGTGGCCTAGCGGTCCGGCGGCGGGCTTGACTTCTTGAAGTCCCTGGTTTGATCCCCGGGCCGCGCAAAAAAATAATAGAAAATGTGTATTTTAAATTTTCTAATAAAATTAATATTGCTCGGGATTGGATACGTACCCGGTTGGCGATATGCTTACCACCTATCACATTGTGTGACTTAGTATCTTTGGCTAGTTGTGGGTGTCCTGGTTGTTCCTCTGCCTACCTTTTCGGGGATATGGGCGTAAAGATACTTATTTACCTATGTGTGTAATTTCTCTAGCGATGTTTGTCTTTATTTGTTGCGTCAGTCTATTGCATATAACTGTAATTATCAGCTATTGTGTGTTGCCAACATGGATGGTAATACCGCTATTCCAGCCATCCCAGCTCTCATAAGAAAGCTAGTAGTCCCGTGCGAGTTACGTGTGGTTGTATTTGATATTCCCCATCGACGGCGCTTGGTAAAAATACCAAATATTTATAATTTTAAATGAAATTAAAACAGAGCAAGTGTTTCGTTATTTAAAATATGATTACTTGTGGTAGGCTCACGGTCCTCCGCAAGGGCTCCGATAAGCTGAACCTGATGATGATTTTTGCCACGGTCTTGCACTTTAGTATTAAATGATGTGATGTTTCTTCTTCTTCTTCTAAGCTCTCTTACCATGTCTGTGACGCTAATCTCGTAAAGATTATGATAAGAGATGTCTCTTCAGTAAGCTGTTAAAATGCCTACCATATTCTTAAGTTCTTGTCTGTTTAGTTTTGGTAGTGACTCTGTTAGTTTCCTCTCTATTCTTTGTGTTGCTTCTGTAGATTATATAAACTCCAGGGATATTTATTTCTTGAATATAAAATTAATGCAGTAGTTACAAGGACGCTTCTGAGCCCTAAATTTTCTTTTTATACAATATATTATTGTTATAATAATGCATTAAGGCCCAAACTCTTATCACAAAAATGTGAATTTATTATCATAGTAACAATTCTTAGATATGGATATCAAATAAGGTTTTAAGAGCAGACATGATTTCACTGGCGTAATTTGAACTGATATAACTACAATACTTGGACTGCCTTGGTTGTCAAGAGGTTAGCGTACATGCCTAACTGCGAGGTTTGGGTTTCATTCCCACCGGGGGCAGGTATTTCTGTAATGAAGATAAATGTCTTTATTTCCAGACTGTGCGTTTAATATATTGATTCCTGTATATATTTCTGTGTATTAGTATCTTTGACTAAATCACCGATAATTAGCTTATTATGGGGTTATTTGTTGTTATGGATTTATTTATTTTTTATTACTTAGTCGTAGGGACCAGCGTCGGTGCGCCAATTTTTTCCACCATCTTACCTGTTCTTGTCGCCATTTTGTTCTCATCTTCGTCGAATTCGGGTAGGGTAGAAGTAATTACCCCAGGGAGTATCTAACATAAGGTCAAATACCCTATAAATTAAAAATCTTCCCATTAAGAAATCAGTTCGCTTTTTTGCCTTTCTCTATTATAAACGTTGGTTGATGCAATATTAGTTATATCTGCGTGATATCTATGGAAATACTTAATCAGTATAATCTATATATTATATGAAAATGAATACCCATTTCGCGTGGTCATCGCATCATTGAACGGCTGGACTAATATTAGTAATTCTTTTTTGCTGTGTTAGTCATTGTCATAACAAAGTTCTTATGAAGAGAAAAACCGGGAAAATTTCAGGGAAAACGATAAACACAATACTTTAAGTTTTCCCATATAAACAGCTAGTAGCTGTTGATGTCAAGCAATACAAAGTTCTCCGTTTCGGCTAGTAACTAATAAAATATAGCTATGCAGTAGAATCTGCTGCAATATAACAATTTTCTTGATTTAAAAAATACTTCGTAATCCCCTAGTAGCACCTTTAGAGCTAGTACGAAATACCTATGAATTATTTACACACAATTTTAAAATTCTTGTCTCAATGTATTCAGATACGCTCAATTATGCATTTTACGTTCAAGGTTTATATTTTTTTTACCTTGAATAAACAAATCATAGACTGGATATAGCAAATATTTTCCAATTTTCTTTTGTTTGTTATATACTACATTTATTGTGTTTTTTATTAGAAAGAAAATGTGATTTTTTCAATTTTCATATAAAAAAAATTTTGCTGGGGATTGGATGTGTTTTTTCCCCGGTTGGCGATAGGCCACCTATCACATTGTAGGACTAAGTGTTTTCGGCTAGACATGTGCATCCTGGTTGTGCCTCTGCCTACGTCTCCGGTATATGGGCGTGAAGATATTTACTATGTTTTTTTTTCATAATTAGAATGGTGATGACACAGTACGCAGTCTACGGCCAAGGTCAAGAAAACGATCTCATTCAGAAGACAATGGTAGTGCGGAAAACACAAATCATTCTAGAACAAAGGAGAAAAAAATTCACAACGGGAAGAGTAAAGATAAAAAAATTGTAGGTTTAAAAAATTTAGGCAACACATGCTTTATGAATGCCGTGTTGCAAAGTTTAAACAATATACAGGAATTTAGTTGTTATTTTAGTCAACTTCCAAGTTTAGAATTAAAGTCGAACGGACGGAAAGTTTACCATTCGAGAAGTATTACTCGACAAGAAATGCATGATGTTGTGATGGCTGAAGAATTAAGAAAAGTAAGTGTTCTTTTATTTTGTACATCTGTTTTTTTTTTGTTGATTGAGAGGTTAAAAGACTATGGATAAACTATAACATGTATTACTTGATGTCAAAAAATACAAGTGCCGAGGCGCCTTAGTGTTGTCCGGGTTCCTTTGCAGAATAGACCATCTGCCTTCCTTGCCAGGCAGTTCGTAAAAGGCGAGCATGGGCTTATCGTCACTAACACCGTGACATCTGACTAGGTGGTAGAGTTTCGCAACAACTCGCCCGGATTAGTACCACTGCCTTACCTATTCCTGCCGCCATAACGTCATGACGTGTTCCAGTTCGGAGGATAAGGTAGCCGGTAAACTTACTTTTGCTCGAGGCCTAACATGCCATTGTTCCCCTTTGTTGTTTGTTGTTGGTTGTTGCCAACCTCAGGTTGGCAACGCACCATTACCACCTTTGGTGTCTAGGCGGCGTGAATTTCTTACCATCAGAAAATACGTCTGCTTGTTTGCCTTCTTGTATCATAAAAAAAAAAAATAGACATGATGCACTGCCGCCCTAAAGTTGAAAATATATTACGTTAAATTACTATGGCCATTACAGAGGTTATAACAGCAGAATTAGAATTCGTGGCACCGCCAGTCGATCCTCCAATCATCAGTCGATGAACCGTCGCGAATCTTACCTACCCAGTCAATAAAGTTCACGGTGGTAGTGATTATTTTGAATGTGGTGAAAATATTTTGCGCACATGTAGTGCGTCACGTGTGCACACATGTTATGTTTGTTTGTTATTCGTTGTCACGTACGCGTCAGTTTTTTAACTTTACGGCGTTTGAATTTTGAGCAGACGCTATTCGTCTATTATTTTATTTTTTGCTATTAAGTGTGTTAATAATAAAAAGTCGTAGTGGTTCGCGGGTGGGTACCTTTATGTGTATTCAAGATTTTATCACTCGTATTATCTTCAAATATTTATGTTTTTGAAGGTATATTTGTCGTAACAGCGTAATGTTATTTGTCACAAAAACAAAAGTTGGCTTCACTCTGTACCTATTTACTGATTAACTGATTCAGGATAATTTTATTAGTACAGAATCAATTTTAAACGAAAAGGAATTAGTTCTTTGTGAACAATTTCATTATACAGGCTGATGCAAAAAATATTTTTAAGCTTATTTTATAGTTTTTGTCATTGAATTATCATATGTTTGTCATAATTATTTACATATTTAGTCGATGGTAATTATATTATATTGTTAGTGCTATTTGAAATAATGTTAAAGCGTATGAAATAATAATTTAAAAATCAATTTTTCAATTGCAGGTTTTAATAAATCTAAACACGGGTGGGTGTGGGTCGAAGGGCGCGATATCCCCGGAGTGCTTGTTCCTCGTCATATGGAAGGTGGTGCCCAGGTTTCGTGGGTACCAGCAACAAGATGCCCACGAATTTCTCAGATACATGCTTGATCGGTAATAATTTTTTTCATTTACCTTTTTTTGGTAATATATTTTTTTTTCATTAATACTATCAGAGTTCATATATTGTTATCAGGTTTAATTTTATTTTGGCCATCAAGAGACACCAAAGGTGGTAATGTTGCGTTCCCGTCCTGAGGCCGGGAAGTTATGCTCCAAGCAAAAGTAAACTTTACTGGCTATCCTTCAAACCGGAACACATTAACAGCAAGCATTGATGTTATGGTAGGAATAGGTAATGCGGTGGTACTTAAACGGGTATGTCACTGCGAAACTCTACCACCTAGCTAGATGTCACAGTGTTAGTGACGGTAAGCTAGTGTTCGCCTTTTACGAACTGTTTGGCAGGAAGGCAAATGGTCTATTCTGCAAAGGAGTTCGGATCAACACGGAGGATAATAATATATAAGTGGTTATGAAATTAGATACAAAAAATTGTGGTCTCTTGTCATAATATGTTCACATGTGTTTTTTAATTTTACGACAAGTGGTTTTTTTGCTTACGAATCTGCTCCTTGCCGATTGAGAAATTATTATTTTTGTAATATTAGTTGGAAGCGACCTTGGCTGGGTGTAAAATAATTATATTTCTGCATACATATTACATTTACGTGTATTAGCATAAGATAGGTAATGGTAGTGCGTACAGAAAACGCACTGATGTACAAAATGCAAGCAATTTCTTAACATGAATAGCAAAGGTTCATATATTGTTGAGTGTATGTTCGATTAACTTAAAGCTCACGCATGCCAATCAAAATTGAAACTTAAGAAGTTATGTCTGATATGGTGTTGAGTGTCCCACAACACAATAGAAAGCTAGTGTGTGTCCTCAGACTGCACACGGAGCTGCTGCAGCTGCTGCCCGGAGAGCGCGGGGAGCCGCGGCCGCCCTCCGCCTCCATCGTCACCGCCGTCTTCGGGGGCACGCTGCAGAGCGAGGTCGGTACACGCTTCACACATACCTTTTTATATATGAGGAGGCATACGAGCAAGCGAGTCACGGATATTCGCAGCACCAGGACTATCGCAGATGCGTTGCCGACCTTTAAGGAATGAGTACGCTCTTTTTTAAAATTCCTAAGCCGTGTTCGTTTGGAAATATTGCCCTCGGTAATTGGTTCCACAAAGATGTGCGGGATAAGAAATGTCTTCGAAACCGCACGGTTGTAGATCGTCTCGCATCAAGGTGATGGACATGATACCTTAAACTCTGACGCGATGTCCGAATGTGAAACTCAGTAATTAAACCAAACAATTCAAGAGTATTCCCCTTGATAGATACGGTAGAGAACACTGGGTGACCCAACATCTCTATGCAACGCCAAAGAATCAAGCCGATGAGTAATGGCCCGGTCATTGACAATTCGAAACGCTCTACTTTGGATACGGTCAAAAGGAAGGAGCTGGTACTTGGGAGCCCCCCATATTAATATGTGATTAATACGTGATGCCAAAACTTTGGACCCCTTTTTACGAGAATTGTACGGATGCAGGAGCATAAAATTTGACACACTTATAGTTTATGTGTAGGAGAAGTGCAGAACGCTAATACTTTTCAATAATAATGCTTATAAAGTACATTAAATCAATAAATAAAACATTACCCACACTACCATGCATTTGACACACACAAAATAATATATTGATGTTGACGATAAAAGATCATAGATGGCGCACTAACTATTAAGGAAACAAAGTAGTTGGTCTTAAGAAATGAAAATGGCGTTTTTATCAACAAGATAATAAAATTTGGATAGTAAAATATTAAAATGATCGAATTTCGACCGACGGCCGACCACTAGTGGTTATTATTATGTATTATTTTATTTATGAACCCCAACCCCGCAGGTCCGCTGCCTGTCGTGCGGCACGGACAGTAAGAAGCTGGACCCGTTCCTGGACCTGTCGCTGGAGCTGCCGGACGCGGGCCGACACGACGCACCCGTGCCGCTCGCCGACTGCCTTTCTAGCTTCGTACAGGTACATACACTAAACTAAAGTATATTCCCGCCTATATCCCCTAACAGGTAGGCAGTGGCAGAACCAGAACACCCACATCTAACCGAAGACACTAAGTCCCACAATGTGATAGGTGGCTAGCCTATTGCCAATCGGCCACATATCTAATCCTAGGCAACGTTATTTTTGTTATAAAATTGAAAAATAAACATTTTCTAATTTTTTTGTTGCCCGGGACCTCAAGAAGAAGTCCGACGCCGGACCGCTAGACCACAGAGGCGATACACTATACTTCTTTATTATTATCTTATTTTATTTATATACTACTAGATGTTACCGTCTAGATATCTCCTGCCTATCTCTACACGCTTATGTTATAGATTTTAAAGAACACAATAGTTCCATAAGAAGTTGATTTTTGAAAAATAAAATTGAACCAAAAACACGGTTCTTTACCTATAAGCGTATCAAATTTCATCACAATCGGTTCAGACTGACAGACAGAAAACAGAGGTTCAGAAAGACGGACTTTCGCATCTACAATATTATATTAGTATGGATACGAATTCCAGACCTTCAGCAGTAATACCATTCAGTATTTTTTTGGATAGACTGACTAACTTGAAGAAATTTTCGTTCTATATTTTTTTCTGAAAATCAATCGATCGAGAATTCAGATTTAAAGTTTGTAACGACTTTTGAGCCTAATCTCCTCAACTCGAATAAAATTTAGAATGTGGTATTCTAACTTTTATCTGAGTTGAGGGTTGGGGCAAGAAGGTTCTTTCCGATATAATGGAAGGAAGTGTAGAACGTCGACGGAATTGTAACTTACTAGATAATTAATTTAAGAAATGATTCTTTTTTTTGCGATTGGTTTTTTTTTGTACGAATAGCACAAAATCTAAATACAGTCGTTCGTTTTCGATTGCTATTGTATTGTAACGCTTCGTTACTTTGAGCCAAACTACCAATTATACTGACGGATTACAGTTCGTTGATTACAGAAACCAGCAAACAAGTCAGTCAATTTTTTAATGATACTGTTATTTTTGTATAGTTTTAAAAAATATCAATATCATTTAAAAATTGTATCCTGATGCATGTGATGTTTTTAAATAATGCCTATGTGTATCTTTATAAATCTTGATAATTGGAATTTTTTTTATTTTCATGGTCTATAATAAATCGCATTGAGTGGTTGATGGTAGAGAAGATATTTGTATGTTTGCGTTACCTACATGATGTAAAGGGTGTAATGATTATGCTATAATTTAGGCGTAGGGTTCGCACTAACATAACTTATTAACAATAATTCTGTCGCCATTGCAAACAGTGACAAATACATACTTCGATTTTTCATGTAAAACCTTTTATAACTAATAAGATGCCGCTCGAAAATAATGTAAGTATAAATTTATAAATAAAAATTAATATTTATACTGGTTTTCTGTCGAAACTCCATGTCTGCCTCCGATTTGTTAAAATCCTTCCGGATTAGTTCATTTGAGAGTTGGCAACCCTATGTAGGCGACAAAAATTCGTAGGGTAAAAGCCCCAAAACTTAATGTGACTAAAAAAAACAATACTAGACCCACATTCTTATGGAGTATAAAATTACTTTCAGATCGAGGAGCTGGCTGACACGGAGCGATATTTCTGCAGCAGTTGTAAAAGTAAACAAAAATCAACAAAACAGTTCTGGATAAGGAGATTACCAAACGTTTTATGTCTACACCTTAAGAGATTTAGATGGCATAATTACTTTAGGTAAATATCTAGGTTTTTTTTAAATAAATAAATATCTGTGCCAAAGTTACACAAATTGATCTAACCCCAAACCCCACATAATAAGCTAGTATTATGTGCTTGTGTTATGGGTGTTAGGCAACATTACAAATACATATATTATATAGAAAACCGTGAATATACACCAGATTAATTAAATTTAATAGACACCCAAACCCGGAAATGCAGAAAACTAAATCTTCTTCACACAAATGCCTGCCTCCGTCGGGTATCGCACCCGGGTCTCGCTCATAAATGGTTAGTTGTATGTTCTGTTACTATCTTTTTTTAAAGTGTAGGTGGATAGTTATTTTTGTAATCATAATTTCATTATCTATACTTATAATAAAACTGTAGAAGAGTCAATTCTATTCATTGGAGATATTTAAAAAAAAAAGTGGGACAAATATTAGGCTTTTTAGAAGGTTATAGGATACTTTTATCCTCACTAAAGGTTTTCTGTGAATATGGGTAAAGGTCAAAATGTCGATTGAGCTGCAATTCATCGACGTGTAGTCCGATTACATGTATTTTTATTTCGTAGTATGTGCCTTGCAAATTTTTTCCAAGTTATATTTTTAGTTTAGAAATAGCAGATATAACAAAATTTGTTTCCTCATAATTATGACTTATTTTGTGGGGACTTCAGAATATGGTATAGGTCTTTGTGTTATGTTTAAGTTTTTTTTATGAGAGAGCTCAGCATACAAGCACACGGCACTCATGATGGTAAGAGAGACCGCCTATAGACACCATAGATGTTACAGGTGGACACACACAGAGGAGCCAGATTAACATTTTGTCAGTGATAACCTTTGGATGGTGTACGCAGGACGAAGGTGGACACATCGATATCATTCCCGCTGCGGTCGCTGGACATGTCCCGGTTCGTGCTGGCCAACGTGCCAGACACGCGCCGCTCGGGGCTGGGCGCGCTCTACGACCTCGCCGCCGTCATCGTACACCACGGCTCCGGGTAACTGCGCGCTATACACTGTGTGCTACATACTGCACGCTACACGCAACACACAACACGCTATATACTACACTCTTCGTTCTACTCGCTACATACTACACTCTACACACAACATATTTTACACTACACACTGTGTGCTACGTACTGCACGCTACACGCAACACACAACACGTATTCATGACTGGGCTGAATCATTTGGCCTCTCAGTAAACCCAAGCAAGTCGCAAGCTCTTTTAGTTGGTAGTCGCTATATTTTAAATATAACTAATAGTGCTGCGATACCTACTCTTAAATATAACAACAAGCCTATAGCATTTAGCTCATCTGCTAATAATCTAGGTGTAATTTTATGTTCTGATCTCTCTTGGAATTCACACGTTAATAAATTGAGCCAAAAAATTCACTTTGCTTTTCACTCTTTCAAACCTTTTCAAAATTTTTTGCCCCTTCAAACTAAAATTTATTTAATGCATACCCTTATCCTCCCCATTATTGATTACGCCGACTGTTGTTACCTTGATACCACTGAGGAGGTCGTTAATAAACTTGAGAAACTTTAAAATCTCTGTATTCGGTTTATATTCGGATTTAAAAAAAATTACCATATTTCCAGTTATAGGACTAAGCTTAAATGGCTTCCGATTAGACAACGTAGACAATTTTACATTCTTTGCTTGCTTTTCAAAATTATTTTTAATCAATTTTCTCCTAATTACCTTCGTAACTCATTTAAATTCTTACATTCTCCTGATTCGCCTTGTCGTTCAAATGTACGTACTCTGTTGCGATACCCTTCTAGTCATTCTGCTGCATATTCCCATTCATTCACAGTCCATGCTGTAAGGTTGTGGAACTCTTTACCTTATGTAATTCGTGGTTGCGAAACTCTTGATTCTTTCAAGAAACGTCTAAAAGAGCATTTCTTTGCC
>NJDC01000142.1:50088-73467 GCA_002245475.1 Calephelis virginiensis
AAAGTATTTACTGCACGATAGTAAAACTCTTTAGTGACAACAACGCCATGGGGCGATGAGGCTAAGTAATTATTTAAGGCCCCTCGTACACTCTACACACAACACATTTTACACTACACACTGTGTGCTACATACTGCACGCTACACGCAACACGCTATATACTACACTCTGCATTCTACTCGCTACATACTACACTCTACACACAACACATTTTACACTACACAGTGTGTGCTACATACTGCACGCTACACGCAACACGCTATATACTACACTCTGCATTCTACTCGCTACATACTACACTCTACACACAACACATTTTACACTACACACTGTGTGCTACACACTGCACGCTATATACTACACTCTTCATTCTACTCGCTACATACTACACTCTACACACAACACATTTTACACTACACACTGTGTGCTACATACTGCACGCTACATGCAACACGCTATATACTACACTCTGCATTCGACTCGCTACATACTACACTATACACACAACACATTTTACACTACACACTGTGTGCTACATACCGCACGCTACACGCAACACACAATACGCTATATACTACACTCTTCATTCTACTCGCTACATACTACACTCTACACACAACACATTTTACACTACACACTGTGTGCTACATACTGCACGCTACACGCAACATGCTACATACTACACTCTGCATTCTACTCGCTACATACTACACTCTACACACAACAAATTTTACACTACACAGTGTGTGCTACATACTGCACGCTACACGCAACACGCTATATACTACACTCTGCATTCTACTCGCTACATACTACACTCTACACACAACACATTTTACACTACACACTGTGTGCTACATACTGCACGCTACACGCAACACGCTATACACTACACTCTGCATTCTACTCGCTACATACTACACTCTACACACAACACATTTTACACTACACACTGTGTGCTACATACTGCACGCTACACGCAACACGCTATATACTACACTCTGCATTCTACTCGCTACATACTACACTATACACACAACACATTTTACACTACACACTGTGTGCTACATACTGCACGCTACACGCAACACACAACACGTATTCATGACTGGGCTGAATCATTTGGCCTCTCAGTAAACCCAAGCAAGTCGCAAGCTCTTTTAGTTGGTAGTCGCTATATATTAAATGTAGTTAATAGTGCTGCGATACCTACTCTAAAATATAACAACAAGCCATTTAGCTCATGTGCTAACAATCTAGGTGTAATTTTATGTTCTGATCTCTCTTGGAATTCACACGTTAATAAATCAATCAAAAAAATTCACTTTGCTTTTCACTCTCAAACCTCTTCAAAATTGTTTGCCCCTTCAAACTAAAATTTATTTAATGCATACCCTTATCCTCCCCATTATTGATTACGCCGACTGTTGTTACCTTGATGCCACTGAGGAGGTCGTTAATAAACTTGAGAAACTTCAAAATTTCTGTATTCGGTTTATGTTCGGATTAAAAAAATTTGACCATATTTCCAGTTATAGGTCTAAACTTAAATGGCTTCCGATTAGACAACGTAGACAATTTTACATTCTTTGCTTGCTTTTCAAAATTATTTTTAATCGATTTTACCCAATTACCTTCGTAAATCATTTAAATACTTACATTCTCCTGATTCACCTTGTCGTTCAAATGTGCGTACTCTGTTGCGATACCCTTCTAGTCATTCTGCTGCATATTCCCATTCATTCACAGTCCATGCTGTAAGGTTGTGGAACTCCTTACCTTATGTTATTCGTGGCTGTGAAACTCTTGATTCTTTCAAGAAACATCTAAACGAGCATTTCTTTGCCATAGCTTAGACTCTCAATTCGTTCATATAATTTTACTTTAGGTTTATGTTTAGTTTAATTTTGTTTATTTGTTTTGGTATTTTTTAATGTAATGTATTTTAGCTCATTAAATAGTATATATTTAGTAGTTTATTTATCTGAACACCAAGTCTACTTATTTCATTTATTACTCTCCTTTTATGGGTTGGCTGGAAGAAATTTCTTTTATTAGAGATAAGCTCGCCTTTTGTACTTTTTTTTTACTTTTAAGCATTTTTTTGTAATATCAGTTGAGTACAATAAAGAGTTAATAATAAACACACTATATGCTACTCGCTACATACTACACTCCACACACAACACATTTTACACTACACACTGTACGCTACACACTGCACGCTATACTATACCCTACAGGCTACAGACTCCATGCTACACGCTACATCTATACGTTTCACACACACGCATCAATGTTTTTTCGTGTTTGTGATCTTTCTCTCGATTCATCTATATTTTGCAGTATGGATTTCCACTATATGGATACTTTAGCAATTTGGAACTGGAGTGCGTCACCTAGGGTGGCATTATCTGGGACCTTATCGTGACGCAATAAAGCAATATTTTTTCAATGGTTGTATTTGTTTACGTTTAACCACGACTTCAAAGTCGTCTTTATATGTCGACACAATATTGTACTATTGAAATAATATTGCCTTAAAGCGTCATAGTATGTCCCTGTTCTTATGAGTTTCTAATATTTCACAGGGCGGGGTCAGGTCACTACACAGCATTTGCAATAAACGAAGACCAATGGTTTCACTTTAACGATCAAACCGTCAGGGCGACCGACGCTACAGCGGTCGCATCTTGTAAGCCATACATACTGTTCTACATTCGCAGAGAACTCGCGTGACTATGTAGTATTACTTGTACTTATTTAGGTCACTCTATTATGAAATGGAAAGAAAGAGAAAAGGAGGGCCGATTACAACCAGTGTTTTGAAACGTGACGTAAATTCAAATCAGGTTTCAGTTAAGGTTTAAGGACTATCATTTCTTGATTTTCAGGAAAAATCTTTTAAAGTTTGAGGTATGAATATCGCCAAAATATGACGCAATTTCTTATGTGACAGTTTGAAGTAATATTATTCCAATAATACTATGTGTCAACGCATAATTTGATGTAACGTTGACAGGAAGTTGCATTGAAATAATATTGGTTTAAGACGTCGGATCCCAAATGTCCTTTCAAAAGTTGTGATATTGTTAAATTGGTGGCTCTAATGTTGCAAAAGTATGATAAATCATGTAACGCTCTTCGCTCGATACATGCGATTGGTTCAACTCACGTAAATGTGCCGTTTAGTCACCTGTGGAACTATTGAAAATAATGCAATTAGGTAGAAAAAATGTTTAACTTCACACGTTTACAAGATTATCCTCCATTTCTCTACATTCCGTACGTCCTAAAAATAAGTAGGACTAAATTGACATGCCTTGTATTATGTATTTTATAAAAATACACATGTTATATTGATTAGTCAAAGAATAAGAATGGATTTCAGATTTTTGAAAGATGGAATTATACCGGAAGGTTACATGTCGATATTTTTTTTATTGATATATACCTTAGCTTTAGTGACAAAATAAAGGAGAATGCCATCCTGGTTTTTGTTATTATCTTGAATTACTACTTTATTTCGAACGCTCAGCAAGTTTTCGTAGGGTAGATAATTTTAATACAAAAGTGAATAAACGGCTACGCTAGTCAGCTAAATATAAAAATTATACAAATTAAATCTTACAGAAATACCCCTGTTTTTTTACTTTCGAAAGTAGTTTTCTGGTGTTTTGATTTTCTCTATATGGCGTACAAAAAGCCGATGGATTGAAAAACTTTATTAGAAATTTGTATATGAATCGTTTTTATTCCACTACAAACTTGAGAAAACTTTGGAAAAAATCCAAAGGTTGGAGTTATTCGCGATTCAGATACCTTGCATTTTATGAAAACAGAAATGTCGTTTGCTCGAGGAAAATAGTGACGTCATCAAACTAGAAATCGTTTTTTTTCATGTTCAGCTAATAGCAAGACATCAAAAAGCTTTAATTATATGGGGCGTTGCTAGGTTGATGTCCCTTTTTTCCTAATGTAAACCAACTATAGTTAATATGATAAAATTACGTTGCATTTAACAATTTCAAAAACTTAACTGCTTTGGAATTTACGTAGTTTTCAAAATTAAATGATGTGTCATTTTGTTATGCATTTAACAGCTTTGAACTATGATAACATTTTCTGTTTAGTTTTTTTTAGGAAAATACAGAAAGAAAGAACAACCTGTCATTTTTATATGGGCATAAAGAATTTGTTACAAAATGTGAAATGCAGTAATTGTGAATTAATAGAAAATATGGTTATATTAAATTATGTTTGAAGTAACAAAAAAAAAATGCACTTTGTAAGGCAATTTGACAGTAATGAGCTTAGATTCTTTCTTCTTCTTCTTTCTTTAGGTTTTGGCAATCTCGTTAGTATTTTGCCATTAGTCAAGTAGAAATTTACATCAAATTTTATATCAATTATAATTAAACATCAGTCATAAGTCGTCAGTAAGTCATGTCAGGCTCTTGGGTAAAGCGGTGGCCTTTTTACACAAGCTCATGTAATGAGATTTGGCGGCAACGAGGAAATATACGATACGCTAATTTCTTCATGATTATTTCATTTGTGCAATTTCACTGAACAAAATTGTGCAAAATGCCACCAAAATTGACTAATTTCACTCAATACTAACACGAAATTCAATAATTATGAAAAAACTTCGACCATCTTTCGGCGCCAAAACTCAAGCTTAGATTCATAAAAATGTGGATCCATGTAGTATGTATTCAAACACAACGGATGGCCGTCAGTTTTAAAAAAGACGATATTTACTTTAGTATGTACCTTGCTATGTGAACGCCCAACCTTTTTATTAGTTGGCATTTTTTGTTCTCCAGATCATGCATTTTTAGTACAATTTTGTTATTGTAATGACAAATCGTGCACATATAAACCTGCCATAAGTTTAGAGAAACTTCAGAACTAGGTCGAGATTAAATGTCAGAATACGATGCGAAATCCTTAATTACCTCGAAGCTTCAAAACAATTTGATTTATATGTATGTGTTTTTATTTGTATTAACAGGGTTTTATCGTGACGCATTTAAGTAATATTACTTTAATTATGCAATGTGTCATGTGTTATTTCAACTATAATGAAGTCGCGGTTTGAAGTAGATAGCAGTATTAAAATAATATTGCTTTATGACGTCACGGTACAGGCACAGATGTTCTTGGATATCTATAGTTTATTTAACAACACTATAATTAACCACTGTGATTGTTTAAATTATTTTTAGCTTCATATAAAAGGGCTCATCATAGTGATAAGGAATCTAAAAAGGTTTATCATGACATGATTATATTTTACGAAGTCTTGTTCTTGTCCTCAATATGTATATCTATCGATTATTCGAATGTTATCTCAAATCGTAGCTCTCGCCTATGTGAAACAAATAAATATCTGAAGAAATTATGCGAATTGATCTAACCCAAAAGTAAGCAATGTGCTTGTGTTATGGTGGTTAGTAAATATATAAATATGTATAAATACTGGCAGCTATTTTTATTACACAAATGCCTATATCTGGAATCGAACTCCAGCCTTTTCAAGTTTCGGAGTTGTTGGAAGCTAACCGCGACCAACGAGACGGTCGAATTTATGTCTCGACGATATATAAATCATGGTGTACCTACTAGGATAACAGATTAACAAAAACTTTTGGTTTGAAAAAAAAAAGGTTTGTGACGACCTCGTCTCCAGATAGGTGGTTCAACTAGTGCTATCAGTCATACTAGGTTTAAGAGTCCTGAAAATGTTTGCTCGGATTGGTACCACTACCTGCCTGTACAACTTCAGTTTTCGTTTTTTTTTTGTAAATTTGACAAGAATATCATTTCCCGCCTCGGGTTGACAGCTCACCAATAACACATTTGGTGTTTTCGGGTGACGTTATTTCTATTACCATCAGGAAGCTTGTTGGCTATTACAGGACAGGGTCATCGCACTCTTGTGCTAAATAACAATATACCATTGTTATTTGAATAATATTGGTACTGGTAGATTATTGGTAGATTGAACTAATGAAAACTGGCAACATTACTACTGACATGTTACCTGCATCTCTGCTAAGTCCCTAGGGATAATAGAGGTGGCGATACTTGTTTTTTTTTTGTGAAATTATTAATACTCATGCAACTAGAAAAATATACTATTAATACACTTTCAATTTCAGTCGCTCATAAACTTATAATTCATTATTTGTGATGCATTATAAATAATATTGTAATAACACGCCATTTTGTGCATTTTAGTGTATTTTTTATATGAATCGTTTGCTCTGTACACTTGAGCTACTATGCCTTGGCTGATATAAGTTTCGTGAATTACATTTTTCTGCGTTAAAGTAAACGAATTTTTAAATAATAATCTTACAAAAATTTACATTTACGTTTTTCTTGAAAAAAAAATGGAAATTCAAGCAAAAGTCTTTTTGATAAGAAATTTAATTTAGACTACGATTTTTTAATATTATAATTTTTGATTATTTATTAGGGTGCTATTATATTTTTAAATATATACAAACCTTAGTTTTCAATACATCAATGTTATATTTAAATTAAAAAATATACTTTTTTTTCAAATTAAAAAATTAAAAAAGTAGTGTATATTTTTTGTGTGCTAATTTAAACATATCTAGATTATTTCTTTAATTTTAAACTTTAAGACTCGAAGTCTTTAAGACGAATGGGATTGCTACAGCAGTGCTCATTAAGAAATAGTCACTCTCTTTAACATTTTCATCGGCACATTTCGTCGGCAGCTCTGGAGTGACGATTCTACATAACTAAAGTAATCGCAAGTTTCTAGTTGATATTATATTCGAATTACAGTCTAGAAGTAAATCTCGAAGAAATCGGGTAAACGTCAAATCGGCCAGGGCATATTGGTCGGACTGTATATTTAAATTAATATGAAATGTATGCACGAGGTTTTACATTCCCACAACGTGTTATCACCGTTATTTTTCTCAAAGCAATGACTTGTCAAACATATTGTGATAGTATGCAAGATGTGTGTAAATACATGGAATGTTTTGATAATTTTACTGTGTCGGTCTCTTTTGCAAAGTACCTTATTGATCAAGTTTATTTTATGTAAGTACTTCAATTACTGGAAGTTGATAGTGATTGAATTTAATAAATTCGCCAAATACTTAACTATGTTTTATTTGTACCCCCTTAGTATGAAGCAAATATATTTATAATAGCAATGCCAAGAATGTATATAGGTAGTACAGTCAATACTGAGGTGATTGCCTCTAGGCATGTATGTTTTTGTGTATTTGTCCGTGACTTATCACGACCTACCTAAATTGCTGTATGTTCCTAAAAAACCTTAGGCTTTAACTTTTTCAAAAAAAAACTTATCTGTTTCACTTTTTTTTTGCTTAGTCTGAGTTAGACTATCACCCTTGCTGTAACGTACTTTCTGTATCTCTAGCGCTTTCAGTCTGAATTAGATTTCAGAATCGGAAAAATTAAGGAAATTTAAAGTTTAGGAAATTCTGAAAATTTAGTTCCCTTAATTACTAATTAATTCCAGCTAATTCCAGTTCTCACACAAATGATTAGCGCAGACTTTAACGAGTATACGTAAACTCATGGCAAGGGCACTGGTAATAAGAAAAAAAAGCGGTTGTCTGTAAAGTCGGTTTACTGGCGATTGTTGAACGTGACAACGTCATAAGAACGGACACCAATTGTGGCTCTTTGTCGCTCGTTCCGCGCTCTCGCTTGCACTTCGCCTAAATGTGATAGCCTCAGAGCGAGGGAACGCCGCATGTGTTATGTTTTTTGGTGCGTCCAGCCGGCTCCATCGAATTATAAGGCGTTGTCACGTCTAAATAAAGCCCGTATATTATCTACCAATAGAAAACGTAATAGAGAAACCTGGACCTTGCTGAACCTGGGCTCTGCTAAACATTTGGAACGAGCTGGGGAGGTCGAATCGAAAAAGTGCGGTCATACTGTTCCGCATATATAGATATAGGCGGTGCCTATAGACAGTGATATTAGGCGGTGATCTTGGAGTGATTCCTTAGGATTGATCTTATTGTCTTTTTTTTCCTGCTGCTATAATCTGAGTGATCTCCTTTGAGTAATCCAATTTATAGCTAAACGTAGTAATTATAGACGTCAAAATTGAAACTATTTTTTTATGTGTATTGTCTTTATTTTTATCATTCTATTTGCAGCATCCACATATTAGTATTTTCTTAAACCAAGATGGCTGTGCATGATCCGAGGTCATCAAAAATGAAAAAGTGGTATGTGAATTATCAGGGTTTCCCACATTTTGAGAAGATTCAAGGGATTCCACGTAATTAGTATTTACAAATGTATTATTCAAATTACTTTGTTGTTCTAATTCATCTTTATTGTGACTATTGCTAATTTTGTTAGTATCTCTTTCTTCATTTTTTTCGAACACCGTATTGGAATTGTGTGAATAAGAATCAGTGTTGCTCTCTTCATACGCATCATTCAATGTTTTTGTATTTTGTTCACTTTCACAGTTTATAATTTTGTTCCTTGTTTCTATATTTATTTCTTGTTGATTATATTCTTTACCTATTTTAGATTCAGGAGAAATGTGAGCAATACCAGAACACCACGAATTTGTTAAAACGCCAAGTTGATTTCTTAAATTTACCTTTGTGTCTAAGTAATTATTTTGTATAAGTTTTTTTCGCTTTTTTTCTCTTTGCTTTAAAGGCATCCAAAAGAAGCCTTTGGTGGCTTTTAATTGTTTTGCATGCATCCATTTGCTAAGAACTTCATTGTCACCATAGACACTAACATCATTATTTGAAGTCGATGGTCTCGGTTCTGAAATCTCGGTTACCGTTGACAAAGTAGGTTGTAATGGTAAAATTAGTCTAGGTATGTAATGCGGAACAGGCGTTGGGACTCGACAAATATTTTGACACAACGGCAAATCCTTGCTATTTTCATTATCAGCCTGAGGACTTAATGATCCTGTACTCTGTGTTTCATTTAATAAATCATTAAGTTCAGACAAAGAACAGCCATTTTTTAATGCGTAGACCCATAAATTATTTTTATTTAATTCATAATCCTCTATGTTATCTACATAATATTCATTAAATTTCTTATTCGTATGTTCATTTACGTTTGTATTGTCATAACTATCTGAGGAATCCGAACCTTGTTCATCATCAATGAATGTGAATGTATTACCGTAATAATTTGAACTTATATTTTCATTCATCCCATAGTAATCATTATCATAAAACTCAGTATAAATACTTCTTATAGCTTCATAATCGATTATGTTGTCATATATCTGTCGATAGTAATCGGTGTTATCTAAATTTATATTTCCTTCATTCAATTTTTCATTATTTTCTTTGACTATACGAGTTGAATTATTTTTATTATTTTCATCATCGTCAGAATGTAACTCGATGATCTCTACGGAAGGATCATTTTCACGCGGGTAATTATATAATGGGTAAATAACATTACGGTTAATATCTGTGAAAGAAAATCACGCATCGTGAACTTTTGATATAATAATGACTCGTTCAACACAGGCTTTCAAACTACTTATGAGAATGTTATACTTTGTGTACACACGTAGTACACCAAATTATTGTTTTTTGAACAAAACATGATGAGAAACAATAAAACATCTTTACGCTCGAATCCCCAAAGTGGTAGGCAGAGAAAAACCAGGGCACCCACAACTAGCTGAAGATGTAAGACTAGATAAAGTCCCACAATGTGATAGGTGGCAAACTTATCACCGAGCGCGCACATACTTATATCCAATCACGCGCAATTTCGTTTCTATTAGAAAATTGAAATGAAAATGTGTTATTTTTTTTTTGTTTCTCGACCCGGGACTCTAACCTGTGCGTGGGAATAGAATGAAGTCAAGTCCAACACTGGACCGCTACACCACAGCTACCGCTACCTACTTAATGACAAACAAAGCTGCACAATAATGTTTTCAATACTTTTCTTCTTCTTGTGCAATGAACAAAATTATACGAAATGCCACAAATACTGACTAATTTTACTCAATAAATTAAAATTGTAAATGAGCGTTCAATGCAACAACAAACATCTTTTTCAGTTATAAATTTAGTAGTTCAGAAAAATAAAAGCTCGTTTAAAATGTTGAACACAAAATATTTTTAAATAAAAATATATTTAAAAAAACTCACGGTTAAATAGACCGTTGTATCGTTCATTTTTCTTATACATCACAATATTATTTGCATAAATACAAACATTAATAATAATTATTACGTTGAATTGCCCATATTTTGGTAAGTATTTTGGTATTTTGCAAATTATTGTGCCGTTTTGACATATTGTCACTATAACGTTTTTTTAACAAAATAGGTGGTATTTTATTTGTATGACATCTTTCTATATATATCCCCATTGACCTCTAAGCACTTTAAGTATATAAATATCCTCATCAAAATGAATCCCCATTTCCTTTGGAGTTTCCATCGCATCACACGTTACATACATCATAGATGTTGCAGGTGCATCGCCGTCCTGAGACGGGAATGAAAGGCTTATTGTATACTTGCGGCCCGCCCCGGCTTCGCACGGGTATAAAATTTACACACAAACCTTCCTCTTCAATTTGTCTATTGAAAAAAAAACACATCCAAATCCGTTGTGTAGTTTTGCATACAAAGGGACATAGGGACAGAGAAAGCGACTTTGTTTTATACTATGTAGTAAAGTGTAATGGCTCCCTACCCTTTGGACTGGAACATGACTTTGTCATTATGGCGGCAGGAATAGCCAATAGATAAGTCAGTGGATTACATCTTCATAGATAACATCTTATTGAGATCTTGCGTAAATTGTCCAAAAATGAAACAAAAGGGACAAACCGTGGACACACCGTGTAAGGAAGGTAGAAATGCATCGAAGTATATTATAAATGCGTACGTCTGTACGACCTTTTGCTTGTTCTTTCACGGCTAGTCAACTAAACCGATTTTGATGGAATTTCGTATGCATATAACTATAGATTCGAGTTTTAACATAGGCCTTTTTTTAAAGCCAACCCCAAAGGTAATTGGGGATGAAAATTTATATGAAAATTGTAACTACTCTACGCTGACGAAGTCGCAGGAAAACAGATAGTATGTAATAAGTATTTGCGTTAGATCGAGTTTAGGTATCTTGAGCACTGAATTTACGTTTAGGGGTTCAGGCGGTTTCTTACTGGGAGATTCTAAAGTGCGATAATTTAAAGCTAGGTCGGATCATAACCAATAAACTTATATTTCTTATATAGAATAGAACACCATAATCAACGGGCAACAGAAACAATAAAGGCGGTCAAGTGCGAATCGGAGTCGCCTATGCAGATTTCCGTAGCAGCAATCATCAAAATGTAAATGATCTGTCAGAGCCCTTACCATGAGATTATGGCTTTTCTAGTTTACTGTACTCGCTACCATCTCTGTAAATTATTTGTATCAAAATTAAACAGTGCCTCTATTGGTCACTAAGAGAAACACACTTTTAGACCGAAAGTGTCATAATCTATACTAACTCATGGTGATGGCTCAGTTCATTTATTTCATATGTAAAATATAGGTATAATAACTTGTACCTACTGTACAGCGGTTGCAGTTTACGTCATTTCTGCAATTTGCACGATTCTAAACTACACGGTGTCATCTCTTTACAGATAAGTACAATTATTTTAAGTTTTATTTATTTATTAATTTTTTATGACATTGGAAGGCAAACAAGCAGACGGATTTCCTGATGGTAAGAAATACCACCAAATTACCACCAAAGGTGGTAATGGTGCGTTGCCAACCAGAGGCCGGGATGTTAGGGCTCGAGCAAAATTAAGTTTACCGGCTACCTTACCCTCCGAACCGGAACACGTCATGACGTTATGGCGGCAGGAATAGGTAAGGCGGTGGTACCATTACGGGTGAGTCGCTGCGAAACTACCACCTAGTCAGATGTCACGGTGCTAGCGACGGCAAGCCTATGCTCGCCTTTTACGAGCTGCCTGGCACAGGAAGGCAGATGGTCAATTCTACAAAGGAGCCCGGACCAACACGGAGAAAAATTGTATAAAAAACTACTTACTAGGTCTCGTTCGAACCAATTTTCGATTGAAGTTTACATGGTAATGTACATCATGTATAAGCTTTGAGTTTTATAGTTCTCTTATTTAAGAAGTTAGATACATGGGAGGGACATAAATTTTACCATTTTGGAAGTGTCTCTCGCGCTAACTATTCAGTTTAGAAAAAAAGTGATTGCAGATACCTAAATATCATTTTGGAAGACCTAACCATAGATACAGATAGTTAGTTCATAGTTAATATTTTTAAAGAATAATTTTATTTTCTTCTTTTTAGAGCCTTTAAATAAAAGCTTCTTCTAAAAATTTTTTGCTTTTAATTTATTTTACACTTTTTAGTTATCGCTGGCTAGGCTTCTTAGTCTGTTCATTTCATTCAACCCATCATTGTGCAAAATCGTTTGCCGGTTAATTTCGAACAATCCAGCTCTTCAACAAGCTTATCATTTTGCACTATTTATTGACCCCCTCAAAGCTCTGTTTGAAGGGTAAGAGCATATATATACAACAGTCACACCCCGGTGTTACTCACCTTGACTTGGTTGTTTGGAAGAATGCGCTTATGTCTGCTTACTTGTGCCTTACAAAACACGCTTCCCGGTTTGATTTTAGAGTTGTCCTTGTTCTTGATAGGTTGCAGATCAATGCTGATGTCGCCCATCCCGTTAAAACACATAAACCAAAGTCAATCAATCGATGTTACAGGCTTTAAAAAAAAATTACCAATTTTTTTTCAGAGGACCCTTTCAAAAGTGCGCCATATTGGATTTAAAGATATGTCACATTATTTTCCAAATATTTTCAGTAAGCCAATTAATACCCATACTGTAGAAATATATTGAAAATAACTTCCGATATATCTTAGGTGGTTCGCCATATTGGGTTTGGAATGACGTCACAGTATTTTTCGAGTTGGACTTAACGAGCTCTTTTATTTGATATCCATATTATAGGAGTGCATTAAAAATAACAATTCAGCCATCTTGTGTGGTCCGCCATGTTGGATTTAGATTGACGTCACATTATTTTTCGAGTTGCTCTCGACGAGTCCTTTCTTTTGATACCCATATTGTAGAACTGCATAAAATAATTATTTCGCTAACTTGAATGGTCCGCCATATTCGTTTGAGAATGATGTCAACATGTTTTTCGAGTTGGTCTCAACGAGGCTTTTCATTTGATACCCATATTGTAGAAGCGCTTTAAAAATAACCATACCGCCATATTGGATTTAGAATGACGTCACGTATTTTATCATGCATTGTCATCCAAACTAAACGTGTATACAAAATTTCAGCTCAATCGGTTGAAGATATCTGCTTCAAAATTGAGTTCAAAGATTCCACCTGAACTAACATACCTACATACATTGCAAGTTAAATAAAAAAATTTAAAAAAATAGATTTATAGAACCCCCAAAATTAGTTGTTATTTTTTTAATAAAAATCTTAATGCGGTTCACAGAATACATCTACTTACCAAGTTTCAACAGCATAGCTAGTTTCGGAAAAAAGTGGATGTGATATACGGATGGACAGACAGATATGTCGAATCTATAAGGGTTCCATTTTTTGCCTTAGGCTACGGAACCATTAAAATGGGCACAGTCGAAAATTTAACACATTTTTGAAGTCTCGAAAATTTGTTAGCAAAGAAATTACGCCCATTGATTTGAAAATATTTTTCAATATAAAAAGATGACTTTGAAAGCCAATTTAGTTGTCGCTAAAAGCCATGGTGTAGCGGGTAGCTAGAATGTTAGCGAAACAGAGTGTAAATGGATTGATTGCGCCAATTCTCTCACAAAGGGAGACGAAATTGCATTAAAAGCTCCGTGGCGCGGGCCATTTGGCAAGCACTTACTCCATTAGACGTGTCCAAATAACGTTAGTAACATGGAGAAAATTCTCTCAAGAATTTATATACAGTTATTGTTAATTAGACACTTTAAATTGCTTACACTTATATACAAGACTGTTAAAAAAAATAAATGCATATAAATCTATCGCCTTTCGCCTTTATTGGATCGCTTTGTGATACTGGTACGATATACGGTCGCGTCGGTCTTATCTCGGGTTCAATCTAAATATATAAAAATATATCCCCATTTCGCGTGGTCATTGCAGCAAGTCTGTATGGGTGGGCCAATATTGATAGTTATTTTTTTGTTGCGTTCGTAATTTTCCGGAGAAGGATTATATGAGGAGAAAAACCGGGAAAACTACAGGGAAAATAGGAAAAGCAATGCATTATTATATGCTGTTAATGTCAAGCAATACAAAGTTCACCGGTTCGGCTAGTTTTCTTATGAAAAAAGTGTTGTTCGGGATTCAATAACTGCCCGGTTGGCAATAGGTTTGAAATTGTGCTGTCAAGAATGGTTATCATCTCTATGGTCTAGTGGTTGGATTTGATTTCATGAGCTTCCGGGTTCGATTCCCTGGTCGCGCAGCAAATATAAAGTGTTTTGTTCAATTTTATAATAAAAAGAACTTTGCCCGGGTTTGTACCCGTTTGCTGATAGGTTTGCCACCTAGAAAGAAAGAAAACATTTATTAACACACATTCACTACACACATTACAACGTAGCGAAAAAAAACGTAGGTAAGTACACAAAAATACTATACAAAAAACCAAACAAAAAAAAGAACTTAATAGAAAAAAAAACATATGTAAGTGTATTATAAATGCAGTGTGCATTTCTGTGCTACTAACGGGAGAAACATTCAGTATTTACGTATTGTTATAGTATTTTGCTTTAACATTGATTTTCAATAACATACAAAAACAAATATTGTACACGTATAATTTAAAAAAAATGTACAATACTACTATTTAAATTATGCGCTTCGGCTTTTTCACTTTTTACTCTTTGTACACTTTATACTTTTATTTTTAAATTGGCTGATCTAATCTAAATTTTAGCGAATTGATTAATTATGTGTAATAACAACTCTATATCTAAAAAAACTCGATATCTTTAAAATATATTCGGTTTCCGAAGCTTGACGAATTTAACCGAAGCGCATTATTTAAGTAGTTGTTACTACCTACTGTACAACCTGTTATTTGCAAAATAATGTTATACAATAAGCGCAAATAAAAGTCTATAATGATGTTTATATACTTTTAAAAGTTTAAACATTGATCATACATTACTTGTTGCTTACATAAAACAAGCCAGTCAACAATATTATTCATACAAACTGCGCGGATAATCACACAAATACCTACTTATACCTACCTACAACAGTCCTCGAAAACTCCAGCTTCATTAGAAATTACTACACAATGTAAATTAATAAATTAAGAAACCAACATACACTCGAGAATACAATAATAATATGTATCTAATGTTGTTATACATAGACTTAATAAAAAACAAAAACATAATTCTAATGCATGTTTTTGAATTTTTATTTAGAGATAATCTTTTTGTATACTTAATAAATACATCTTGTATTTTCTTTTAAATGTTGTAACAGTTAATTCTAAATTGCAAGTGAGTGGTGGTAAGTCATTCAAACACTTACCGCGAAAAGCTTCAATTTTATGGCGACGCATTCGAAACAAGTTCTGTGAAGCCCTAGAAGCAGATATGATGGCAATTTGTATTTAAGCACACCAAAGAGCAATGCCTTGAAGTGCAATCAACGGAGGTATTCCATCTTCATACTTAAGGCACCATTTAAATATGGAGTCAAATGTGATCGCGGAGGTACTACATCAAAGCAGTACGGAATGTAAGCACTCTTTACCCTCTGTATTAACTTTTTTTCATTTTTTGCATGTAGATACATGCAAGTATAAGTGGACCAATCACAGTATAAATTTTAATAGAACAAACGTGTCACAGAGTTTTTTATGCAGATCCCGGCTTATGTAATTTCTAATGCAGTACAAAATTTTCAACCTATAAAAGCGATTTCGAGCGTTATTGGGAATATGTTTTTCTAAGCGAAGATTTTCGTCTACAGCCTAGGTTTCGAGCTTCCGTCACACGCAATATATTTGCTCCATCATTTTTAATAACAATATGTATATTTGATATATTTGACCTACCATATTGTGGGACTAAGTACCTTTACTCTGCTTCCCTCTTTGGGAATCCGATTCCAATTTACAATTTTCTGGAAATCGAGATTCAAGAGTAACCTATTCCTGTCGCCATAATGACACATTTTGACACTGTTGTGGTCAGGTCCGGAAGGTAGTGTAGCCAGCGACGCACCTATAACGTGTGTGGTTTCTATAGACCACAGTTGGCTCTTATGGACGTGACGATGGTAATTTTATCGGAGCTTTTAAATTGAACTTAGGTACCTAACGGAGTGAGAGTCAATATCCAAGTTCATCAAGTCAAAGTTCATCATCTTGTATGAAAGAAAGTTGTGTAAGTAACGCTATTTATAACTTAAGAAC
Source organism: Calephelis virginiensis (assembly GCA_002245475.1). Classification (NCBI taxonomy): domain Eukaryota; kingdom Metazoa; phylum Arthropoda; class Insecta; order Lepidoptera; family Riodinidae; genus Calephelis; species Calephelis virginiensis. The sequence goes on from NJDC01000142.1 coordinate 66,612, forward strand.
GGCTGAACCGAATTGGTTGAAAATTGATGAGATTAGAATCAGGAGATGGATGTAGTACCTAGTAGAAGATCCGAACATACATCGACTTACACCGAGCTAATAATTGAATAAAATATATTTTATAGTCAAGTAAGTATATTAGCGATCTTATTGAAAGTGCATTGCCTAAACAAATGCTGGACCGAGTAATTTTAAGTATAAAAAATGTTTTCATGTTTCTATTTTTTTTCAGGCAATCAACATAAATTGTAATAAAACTGCACATATGTTGATATATTTTTTTGCCGATCCCGTGAAAGTAACTAGCATCGACAATTTTCTGTTTATACCTGGCAATCCAGATAAATAACAGGCAACCCAACTTCTACATCTTCGTCTTATACCTACTTTAAGTTGGGATAAAATCTTAATATTGCACCAACTAATGAATAAAAACATTTTAGAAAATAAAAAAAAGTCAAGGATTTTTTCAGGCAACCCATTTTTAAATTATTTTCTGATATAAGCATTAAATTTGCTATAAACCGGTTTCATCTTATTATTAGCTCGGTAAAGATCGACCTAACTTCGGATCTTAGACCATAGGGTACTTTTTATGTCGCTTGACTACGAGGAAACTATGAAAAATAACATTTTAATTTTGTGTATACAAACTGTACGGTTAGAACGAAACTCGCCGGAACAACTAGTATTTTATTAAAAAAAACAATAATTATCAAACCCTTATATTTTCTTATCAGAATATTATAAATTTACACAAACATTTAAAATAAAATCAAATTAATTGCCTCCAAAAGAAGTATAGATACCAACATTAGTCTTAGTCGGAGAAAGTTTTTTGACTGGACATTCATGAGCCTTTCGTATTGGTTGATGGAAGCTGCTGATCCTGTTTATGTTTCGGTTTCCGATTTAAAAGTGTTAAGGCCGAAGGAGGAACTGAAGGTGTAATATCAATCTTAAGTTAGAATGTATCGGAATTGGATTTGAAGTTTCGTAATATTCCTAGCCTCTTACCATCTTTCATTTCTCCCCGTGTTGGTCCGGTCCGCTAAGTAAAATAGACCACCTGCCTCTCTGTTAGGTAGCTTGTAAGAGGCCAGCACATGTTAAATAGATAATTATCAACAAGACAACTACAGGTAGAGTGCAACCGCCTTACCTAATTCTGTCGACAAAATGACTCTCAAGTTCCGTTCCGAAGGGTCAGGTAGCCGGGAGACTTGCAAAATAGGACTAACATCACGGCCACGGGATACAGCGATCCACATGTAGGATCTATATCTATAAGCCAAACTTGACTCTTAACATTAGGAGAGCAGTCATTCGCTGTTCGCTCTCAAAAAAAAAATTTTAATCGAAAATAATCTCGTAAATTAAATCAATGTCAGTAGGTACCTAACGTATAGGTAGTGAAGCGAAAAATTAGACCAGTTTCTAAACGTTAGACGCGTTTAAAAGCGTACAGGCGACAAAGGTTAATTAATTGGATTGGTTCGCCTGAGTGGCGAACTCTCATCGCGCACTAATTTTGCAAATTAGACGCCGACAAAGCGGACCTTTATCACATCAATATTGATGTTTCCTCTCTATATTTCGTTTAATTTCTAGTCAATTATACCGACTCAATTTGCGAGCCAAAGTATTTAGGTAGGTAAGTGGCTCTTGCAAAGAATTTGTCAACATTTTCTTCAAACTGGCCCTAATTTGAAGAAAATGTTGACAAATCGCATTTTCCGAGACACTATCAGCTCAGTATGTAGGCGAAATTCGGCAATACTGCAAAGGTAATTTTGGCAAGAGGCAATGATTTTCAATAAATATTTGGATTTAGGTACCGATTTATGTTTATTTTTTGAAGGCAGAGTCTGTACCTACTACAAAGTTGACCATTTGGCGTCGATTTTAGTCACCGAAGTTGAGTTATTTTCATAAAATGGTATGAGCAATTCTGAATTAAGCATTATTTTAAATTCTGTTACAATAATTTGAAAATATCTCTAAAACATTAATAAACATATCTTGCACAAACACTAATCTTATTTAATATCTATGTAAATAAATATAATAATGTTATCAAACATTTGATAATATGGTAATTCATTATAAATATTGTTTATATTAAAAAAAAGATTCGTAACAATGATCTAAATATATAACTAATTTTTATTTCTATCAGCTGCTTAAGCGCACTTCGTTCCACCCGTTCAGTTTGTATAGGAAAGATAAAATGTTGAATTTCATAGTTTCCTCACAGTGGAACGGAATATAAAGTATCCTATGTCCGTCTCCTGGTGCTAAGCTATCTCCCCATCAATTTTCAGCCAAATCGACTCAGCCGTTCTTGAGTTATAACTCGTGTAACTGACACGACTTTCTTTTACAGATACAGATTTTTGAAATTACGAAACACATATACTTACAGATATGTATATATGCGTATACCTAATACAATTACCTTCCACTTTTTTCTTATCAGATTTTTCATTCAACGTAGATTTTTACGTACGTAGCAGTGGAAATAAAAAAATATTTACCTTTCTTCATTATTTAATAAAGATTGTGTGTGCAAAGTGGGTTTCTGGGGGGTTACCATAAGCTCTTAATACAGTATTATTTCATTAATAGTAATTGTCATCGAAAAAATACAACCTTGTGACGTATTCCATACAGTTGCATATAACGGCGAACATTTAGCAAGATGGAAATAATACTGCTATAAGAGTTCATGGTAGGGCCCCTGGACAGGATCTTAAGAACCTACATCAGGCAGTAGTTCTCTTACAAAACTTTTATAAAATATTTTACTAGCTGACCCTGCGAACTTCAAATCGCTTGGCATTAAGAAACACAATTTGTATGGAGAAATATTAGTAGTATCATTTCTATTAGACCGCCTTGTCGGTCGAGTGGCAGCGTACACGCCTAACTACATCGACCAAACGCGAAGCACGGGTTCGATTCCCAACGGGGGCAGGAATTTGCTTACTTTGGTGTTAGATTTAATTTGAGTGACTTGTCCAGAGATATTCATTATTATTCTTATACAAGCCATGGTAGGCTATATTTTTGTGTATCAAGTTAAACATTGACTTAAGGCTTTATATCCTGAAATATAAACTGATTCCCATAGGACAGTGATACCACTTCGATACGCAGACAGACACGGGCTAATACTTGCTCCGAAAAAATATATACTTCATAGATTTCAACAAAGATACATTAAAATATGTTAATTACCAAATAAAAAAAAACAATTATAAAACAAGATAAAACAAAAATATTTACCTTTCACACAAACATCCATTAAATAAATTCATTGCTAAGTAATTAGACATTGTCTATCAAAATATTTTAATTGGTTTCGGAGTAGGAAAATACTGTAGTATGTGATTATGGTCTCTAAGCTGTATATTTGCTTAATGGAAATGAAGATAAAAGGTAGCGCTATCAGCTCCATCAGCGCAGTAATTAGAGGCTGAAGCCGACACTGCCGGCCTCTTCCTTCTACCTTAAGGTGGCACTTAAAACCACACTGTTCCAACTATAATATATCTTATTATACAAAGTGTGAACAATGACGCTTTGAGTGATTTTGGTTTACATAAATGTTTGGATTTTGTTATTATTTTTTTTGAAATATAGTTTTGGTGTAGTTGGATATTGAAAGTAAATTTAACTATTATCACCTCTATGTAGTCCGATGTTGGCTTTTACAGACGGCCGCGGGTTTGATTTCCAGGTCGAGCAAGTTCAAATTTGCCAATTTTCTAATCATTAATTCAACGGCAGTAAAATGCCGACTACTGTTCCTATAATTTCATTACCACGTCGCAATTTGATTATTAGCTATCTTTCGAAAAAAACTTATCTTCACTCCGACTACTTGACATTGTAGGAATAGGGTAACGAAAGCCAAATGTCATAGTCTTTGCAAACCTGCCTAGCTTCCTCCACATTCATTACCCTTCTCATACAAGCACGCCGGTTTCGGACACTCTTAACACCACTTTTGGATAATATCCGAGTTATTTGGTCGTGAGTTGTCAACTTAGGTATCTACACGACATAAAATCTAAATTATCAGTCAAGCAACTGCAGGGCTTCACTGAAGTTTGGTGTTACCAGTTTCAGAAATCTTAAGTGTTGTTCGATTGTATTCCAACTATAAAAACTAATTAGAATACCTATGTTTCCTAATATTATTTTTTCATAAGCAATTAAAAAACAACACAACACACATTTGACCAATGTATACAACATATTGGCTAGGTTGGTGTCTAATTTGTAATATACAAGCAATGACAAAAATCGCATATCTAATACTTTAATAATTATAGCTAACTAGTATACTTTACAATCAAATAAACATACGCAATTTGATGTTATTTGGTACATAGCAATAGGTAAATAAATAAATATTAAATAAATATCCCTGGACAAGTCACACAAATTGAATCTAACTCCAACATAAGCCATTTAAATGCTTGTGTTATGGGTGTTAGTCAACGTAACTAATACATAGAAATACTTAAATAGATACCAGAATAAATTTAATAAACAACCAGACCCTGAAATGCAGACATTTAAATGTTCATCACACAAATGCCTGCACCCGTCGGGAATCGAATCCGAGCTTCGCGGTTGGTAGCTGTAGCTAGGCGTGTACGCTAGTATCGCATCTCGATCGCTGTTTTCTATTTTTTTCTGCTGGTCACTCGTTTACAAAGCTGCAAAAAAAAAACTTGGTTTTTGTACCTTGAATAGACCTTGATTTAAAGTGCAAAACATTTTTTTTTAAACAGTTCCACTAAATTTTAGTCCGTGGAAAAAAAAACAAAACCTAAACAAATTGAAATAAATTTAATTTTTTTTTCGAGAAGGTGCATAAGAAACAAAAACATACATCAGCATTCTTAACCTAGATTTTTAAAGTCGGTTATTAATATTTATTTGTTACTTAATAAATATATCTAATAACACCTTACATTAACATAATGTGTCACTCAAGTGTAAAAATAATGCAAAAGTAGTTTTCAATTAGCTTCGTCAGAAAGTGTATTATTAAGTTTTTTCGCTTTCTTGAATATGTATGGGGTAATTTTACTAAAAGCGCTTTCTGTTCTTGCAATTCATACACTTATAATGCGATAAAGATACCATTTGCAATTAAAATAGATTCATCATACAGTGTGATGTGTGTTATCGTGATAATTTCATTCATTTTATGACTTGAATCTTCGATGTAATGAGGCATTCTAGGTAAAAGTTATTTTTCCCCGTGTTGGTCCGGGCTCCTTTACAGAATGGACCATCTGCCTTCCTGCCAGGCAGCTCGTAAAAGGCGAGCGTAGGCTTACCGTCACTCACACCGTGATATACTACTAGGTGGTAGAGTTTCGCAGCGACTCGCCCGTATTGGTATCACCGCCTTACCTGTTCCTGCCGACATAACCTCCAATGCTTGCCATTGACGTGTTCCGGTTCGCAGGATAAGGTAGCCGGTAAACTTACTTTTGCTCGAGGCCTATCATCCGGGCCTCAGTTTGGGAACGCACCATTAACACCTTTGGATTCTCTAGGCGTCTTTACCTTCTTTTCTTACCGTCAAGAAATCCGTCTGCTTGTTTGCCTTCCATTAATTATCAAAGTCGTCAAATGTCATGTAGAGCCAAGTTTATATCTCTACACGTTATCTCTAGACTCTATAGACACTTACCTCATAAGTTTAACACTTACCTCATTTAGTTAAAATGTATGGGTTGTATGTTCTTTTACTACAAGTGCTCACTATTGTCTTGTACCGGGCTGGAGGGTAAGGTTGATAAACACATGTAGCCTATAATCTTAATTACATTATTATGCATTCTTCTACGAATTTTTAAAATTTAAGGATACGTTTTGAAACTTGCATGAAACTCCGATCACCTATACTTTATAGCACTACGGCATAAAAGTTACAAATTTTACATATTTTTGTTGTTTGTGTACTAATACTAGTTTACATGCCAAATTTCAGCCTTCTAGGACTTCACGAGGTACGTATCCTATTGATTATTATGATATTGAGTGTTTGGGCTACAGACGTAATCGGAATTGTTTAGATTTCGATCACATCTGTAGTACAAAAGCTGTTTTAACTGCTAGAGACATCATACGCTAAACAATTCTGTTCTTCAGGTATAATCAAAGATCAGCTATGAAGGCTTAAAAACTTAATTTTATACAAAATCTGATCCCCTGCTTTATGGCGAGTGAGTATAAAAGTTTCCTGTTTTATAATGTTTTCGTTGTTAGTAGACTGGCTTACAAACAACCTTTTTAGTTATATTTAACTAGCTGTTACCGCAGCGTTCCCCCTGTGGTTAATGACATGGTCAATGACAGGAACATCTTTTCGGGATAAAAACTATCATATGTGTTAATCTAAGTTACCTTCTGTGTGTGTACCAAATTTCATGAAAATCGGTTCAGCAGTGTTTGCGTGAAGGAGTAACAAACAAACAAACAAAAATATTTTAAAAAAAGGTTTTTCCTGTTTCCAATTTTTTTACAGGTAATCCTATATATCAACATAAATTGTAATAAAAATTGTAATAAAACTGCACATATGTTGATATACTCGTATATTTTTGCTATTATCCGATCACGTGAAAGTAACTAGCATCGACAATTATCTGTTTATACCTGCCTATCCAAATAAATAACAGGCAACTCAACTTCTGCAACTTTGTCGTATACCTAGGTACTTTAAGTCGGGATGAAATCTTAATATTGCACCATTTAACAAATAAAAACATTTCAAAAAATTAAAAAAAAATGTCCAGGGTTTTTTCAGGCAACCCATTTTTAATAT
>NJDC01000142.1:74152-89549 GCA_002245475.1 Calephelis virginiensis
AGTATCTTCACGCTCATATCCCCGAAGAGGTAGGCAGAGGCACAACCAGGGCACCCACGACTAGCCGAAGACACTAAGTCCCACAATGTGATAGGTGGCAAGCCTATCGACAAAATCTTAAGTAAAAGAGCTATACAACTGAAATTATATTTAATAAGCCTACTACGGACACCGAGAATATTCTGGTGTAATCCACCTTCAAGTAAAGACGTTCAAAAAAACGACGGATCACTTTGAAAAAACCTAAGTAGCATTTTGGGCTTCGCTTTGCTCGTCAGATATATATTTTTTGTTATTATTTTTATATGATATTAACCGGCACCGGCAGCAGGAATAGGTAAGGCGGTGGTACCAATGCTGCGAAACTCTACCACCTTAAAGAGAAAAAGCGCCATCAGGTATTTTTTGGTAACGAGAAATAGTCATATTTTGATCAATAAGCAATATAAATGTCTATAATTTATAGATGAGAGAGTAAAAATACTTTTTATTTATGATAATTAATATTAAGTATATTTAACTCGTTTTTTTTTGCTTTGACTAAGAGCGTTGTTCAAAAGGAATTGGCGTGTGTTGTACAATGCTGCATGATACAAACATATCTTCACGCTAAGTCCTTTACTGAGTAAAAGAGTATCAAATGCCAAATCTCACGATCCTACCAGACCTAACTGACTTACTCTATATTTCTTAGTCCTTTCATACAAACACGTCGGTTTTGAAGACTCTTGGCACCACCACTATCACCACTTTCTGTATAATTTAGATATTATAAAAAGAAAAAACCTATTTTTTTTATTTATGATATTGGAAGGCAAACAAGCAGACGGATTTCCCTGATGGAAAAAAATTCACGCCGCCTAGAGACACCAAAGGTGGTAATGGTGCGTTGCCAACCTAAGGCCAGGATGCAAGACCTCGAGCAAAAGTAAGTTTACCGGCTAGGTACCTTAGCCTCCGAACCGGAACACTTCATGACGTTGTGGCGGTAGGAATAAGTAAGGCGTTGCTACCAATCCGGGCGAGTCGCTGCTAAACTCAACCACCTTGTCAGACGTCACAGTGTTAGTGAAGGTGAGCCTATGCTCGCCTTTTCCGAGCTGCCTAGCAAGGAATGCAGATGGTCTATTCTACAAAGGGGCCCGGGCCAAAACGGGGGGGGGGGGACACCAACCTGAAGTGTTATAGGTTTACCATCGAATATAATGCCCGGAACACGACAACTAAGCTTTAGCTTCGCAACGTATCATCATTTGTACATTTTTTTTAACCTAACGCCCCCAATCATCTATGATGCTCAAGTGCACTTCCAGACGAAGACAGGCATTTCTGTAATTGACTTAGATGGCTTAATTTTTGAGCGACGGTAACTATTAAATTAATTTCGGTATGTCTAATTAGAGATAAACGCATAATAAACGCATTTGCGTTTAATTAGTATTATTATCTTACATCCTTAAACACAAGGTCCATACTACCTATTTTTTAATAGTGATAACACAGCGAACAACCTTAGAACAAGGATTTCCTGATGGTAAGTCATAACCGTGGTCTATAGACATAATAGATGTTCTAGGTACGTTGCTGTCCTGTGGCCGTAATGCTAGGTCAACTGTGAAGCTCTACCGGCTATCTTAACCTGCGGAACAAAACATGACACTGTCATTATGGCAGTAGCCAGTAGGGATTGGCAAAGTTGTGGATCCTTACCCGGACGAGATGAACCATGGCACTCTATCACCAATGGCCGTGTCGGTATTGACCCATATTATAATCTGTCTAAAATTGACTGCAAATCAATATCGTGCCACATGTGGACATGGCAGCATGTTTGGTTGAGAATCTTATTTAAATATTGTTTAGTTAAACATATGTTTAATATGTATTTATTTTCTTTTCTATATTGGAGACGTGAACTTATAACTTTTTCATGTGTCAATATCAACACGACAAAATCTCACAATTTTTACTTTACGGAATCGGAATCAGATGTTCCTCGAACTTACGAATAACTACGGAAGTTCTAAAATTAACGAAAACAATTTTGTTTGCCTTATCAGTATTACATATCTGTTTGTTACCGTGTTCTTTCTGAAGAGTTGCGTTTTAATGTTTTCTCATGATTACTATCAGCGGTAAGTTGCCCGAACACTAGAGACCAAACATGCGGCGTTTGTAACAACATGAAAAGAGGTTGTAAACATTTATACATTTTATTGATGAAGTTTATGAAATAGGGGTTTCACTCCGTAGTTGGCTCAGGCGGCCTACCTGCCTCTTATAGTGCTTCTAAAATAGTAGCAATACCTAATGATACGTTTAAAAATTTTCAGTACTCTCCCACAAAACCTGTACTTAATGTAGGATAGGAAAGGTAAAGTGTACATCAAATAGCTGTCAAATAACGTGTTTTATATTTGCTATTGTATTTCTGTTGGTCCCACGAGTGATCATCACTAAAAATATACAGAATAGCCCAGCAAATCCGCGTTCAAATAAAAATTCGAAACTGGGTATGATGCCACAAACAAACAACATTTGTTGCGCCTTATAGTGTTAAAAAACATATCTAACATCATAACGTAATATTATTTCAGCTACGCTTAGTGTTATTTGAGCCCAACGTCCTAAGTTTCAACTTTGATTGTTTTGCGTAAGCTTTTAAATAAATCAGGTAGACTCGCTTAGCGCAATATGCCTTTGCTACACATTTTGAAATTCCAGTTTGCTTGCGTTTTGTACATCAGTAACTCTTCTGTACGTTAGTACTATTAGTTATTTCTGTGATATAGTTACTATATTGTTATCGACGACGTTGTGTTCTCAAAGACTATAGACTACCAAATTTCATTAAATTCTCATTAGGTAAATAAAATTCGCAATAAGATCAGGAGTTTATCATTAAAAAAAATTGTAAACGATATTGTTTAAAAATTACCTAAAATAAATGCAAACTTCAATTGAAATCTACAATAATTAATTAACATTGTTTAAAATTACTATAACTTGTCTGTGAGATGTTAAGTTATACTATGGGATGTTAAGGTGTCTTTATTGGAATTATTTGGATAAATTAAAAAGAAATAGGTATGGTTTGAAGCCATCGATCTTCGACATGATATCTCGTTTTGTAGCAAATTTCAGTTCGTTCTTTGATAGATGAACTGAAAAATTTACACTCTCAGTCATTGTCATCGAATGTCAATATTGACATAAACTTCTTGAATCAGACTCATTTAAATCCAATTATCTGGGACCAGGATCATTACGAGGTTAAGGTTGTTGTGTAGTTTGGTTACATTTAATGATTCTATTTTAAGAAAAAGTGGTCTTGGAATTAAAAGGTTCTCTACCCCTGCTTTCGTAGTAATGGACGCCATGATTTGACACTTTTCAAATGTTTTATGAAACGGCGGCGTTAGCTCTGTTGTTCAACAAGCTAATGCGACGTCAGCGACATCTAATTGTCACGTTTTCACACTAAATTACTGCTTAATTCCACACTTTCTAAAATAACCCGAATATGTGATATATTTTCGTTTTTGTTAAAGTTCTTACAGTGAAAGGTAACGTAATTTTACACAAAATGTAAAAAAATGATATACGAGTACGAGTAGCTATAATATTAATCTATTACCCTTTCATTGTAAGCTTTTGATACCTTGCAGACTAATATAAATCTGAGGTATGGTTGCAAAGCCTAGAAGTTTATATAAAAGTATCTTCACGCCCATATCCCCGAAGAGGTAGGCAGAGGCACAACCAGGGCACCCACGACTAGCCGAAGACACTAAGTCCCACAATGCGATAGGTGGCAAGCCTATCGCCAACCGGGCACATATCCTATCCCGAGCAATATTTTTTTATTGGAGATTTTATATAAGCTTTTTTTCGTGTACCTATGTCCTGCTGTCTTGTGTAGTAGTGTGTAACTGTGTCGTAGCTTATAAGTCACAAGAGACGAGAATAACAGCATTGATAGCGCAGCGCTATGCAACAATTTGTCCGGATAGGGATCCTTTGCCTTAACTTTTCCTGCAGTCATGACAGTGTCGTTTTCTTCCAATATACCAAATTTTAACCTATGAAAACTTTAGGGTTGTAGGTATTACGTAAATCGTAATCGATATCATAAAAAAAGGATCAAGTTAATAGGTAATCAAACATCTTTATTGAATCATTGGCATTTAATGTTCCAAATATTGTAAAACAGTAAATTCCAAAGATTTACAGACTGGCGGTAGAAATAGTTTACCGGTGGAGCTAGTGGACAGCACTCTACTAAAAGGGGCCATGTTGAAATTGACTCATTTATCCTATGCTTGTCTCTTGTGAGCTAACAAGCATAGAAGTAGAAGACAAATGCTACACAGATGGCTCGGACTAACACGGAAAAATGAATTTGATTTAGCTTGAAATAAAAATATTGATTAGTATTTAATTTAGTTACCGTATATTTTACAGTTTAAACCATGAAGGGCACTTGCACTTTCTTGGGTTAAATTTAGTATTGAGATAAACTGTCAATTATAAAATGATTTAACTACGAAGCTGTTGACTACTACTGGAGATTACAGAGAAGATACTTAACAAAGTCAAAATGAGAGATATGACATTAGAGAGAGCCAGCAATATTTTGGAATGATATAAGTTCTTTGTTATGAGTGTAACTTCCAGTAGTAGTCTAAAGCTTCATGGATTTAACCCTGGTAAAAAACTAACTCAGAGTTAAATACTTAATCCTGGTACGTGCTAGCGGCCAGAAGTGCTTAGTTGAAAAATCTTTCAGAGATACTCCTCTTATCGTCTAGGTAATAACTACATGAACCAATCACGAGTTATATTTTTTTTCCTTTTTTAAAAAAAAATAGGGTAATACAACTTTCAAAACAAGATTTAAAAAAAAACTACAGCGTATTTTAGTATAAATATTTATTATCCAGTTACAGTTTACTCTAGTACATTATAAAACACAATAAAATAAATAAAAACATTCATAGTTTTGAAATAAGAGATAGAAAACTCTACATTTTTTATGATTTTTACAATGTTGTTTGGAATAAAGTGTAATTTTTTTCAAAAAATCACCAATGTACTTGGACGGCAGAACATTTTAAAAACATCTACACATTATTAGCTATCCAACAAGATACAACATTTACACAAAAAGTTACATAATAATTGTAATAAAGATTAATAAACATAAACAGGAAATGAACCTTGAATTTGAAATTTTCATTTTAGTCAGTGCAAACATTTTATAGCTGTAAATCAATTAGAACACTAGATCTAGCGTTGCCTTAAATTGATTTACAGCTCATTTTCAAAGTGAGATCCTCTATTCCTAATGTACAAGAGAAATAATAAACCACAGTAAAATAATTGAAAACGTTAATGGATTTGAAATAAGAAATAAAAAGCTCTACATTTTTATGATTTTGGTTTAGCGTGCGTACAGCTGGGTTGTATCCATATCATTATACGCCAGTGCACGTAATTGAAGAAGGAGATCCTGTGTTTTATAATGTACTGGAGTAAGCTGTAACTAGATAATAACCAATTATACTAAAATACGCCGTAGTTTTTTTTAAATCTTGTTTTGAAAGTTGTATTACCCTATTTTTTTAAAAAAAGGAAAACAAATATATAACTCGTGATTGGTTCACTTTTTCCGCGCATACTCATGGGTATAATTAGTTAGCTAGTGACCTCATCTACACCCCCTTAACGGGATCGGGACACATTTCCAATAAGCCTGTATATAGGATACGTCATATACCTTCGGACAAAAATGTTCCTATCCTACGGTCACCACATCGTTTTGGTGAAGTAAAAGGTCCTAGTAGCCCATCCCAGCTTCGCATAGGTGGACAAACTTCTATGTAATTTTTACATTTAAACCTTTCTCTTGAATCACTCTAAAGTAAGTAAGTATCTTTACGCCCATATCCTTGAAGAGTCAGGCAGAGGCACAACCGGGCCACCCAGAACTTCTAATAGACATTTCCAAAATGTGATGGCAAGCCTATCGCTCATATCCTATCCAATCCTAGGCAACATTAATTTTAGTAGAACATTGAAAATGCACATTTTCTACTTTTTTTATGTTGTCCGACCCTGGAATCTAACCCGGGACCTTTAAAAGTAAAATACGACGCCGGACCGCTAGATCGCTAGGACATTATGGATTACTCCATCATTCAAAAACCTGCATGATCGTTTCTTAGTTTTAAAAATTTAAGCATACATAACGACAGACAGCAGAAAGCGAGTTTGTTTAATACTATGTAGTAATAGTCATTTTCACAGATCTGTCTATTAGAATAAAAAAACCGGTTGCACTCCGGGAATGCCGACAGAAGTGAAAACTTGAATATTTACGTTGTGCATTTTTGGTATTTTGGAATGGTTAGGGAATAATTTTGCACGAATTGCTTTAATTATTAGTACGAAAGTACTATTTATGTGGTAGAATACAATATTCATTTATTGCGCTACCGTACACAAACATGACAACACGAACATTCGCGCAAGCCCTGTCCTACGAATTTTCGTCTTACGAAATTTCAGGTCACGTGTCCTGACGCGAGTTTAGAAGATTTTACATATTCCAAAAAAGTGCGCAACGCCGCTAAAGAAGTTTTAACTTAAAAAAAAAATAGTCAAATCACAAAATGCGTCTGATCCACCGTGAGAAACACCACTACGTGTCAATCGCTTAAAATACAACTCAAAGTTGCCATAATTAAGTTCGAGGGGATCTTTAAAACATTTTTTTCTTTGAGTGTCAATTATTTCATCACTTAGATCTATCGGCGCCGGCGCAGGTCTGTTTACACGTCAGCATTATAGAATAACATTTTTTGCTCTATTAAATGATTTTATCCAAAGGCTCTTGTGTTTTTATTACAAACAAATATTGAATGAATCATGTATGATTTCATACTGATATTTATTGGTTTCTTAATGTTTTATCAACCGACTTGAAATAGGGAGGAGGCTTAACCGAACGTATTTTTTCGGATATGACATAAGAACTGTGTTTCAAATTTTGATTAGATTATTCTTTTTTTGCTCAAAAATGGACGATTTCTGGTTAATCATTTAACAAAAGTCGAGCGCTCCGGCGTCGGACTTTACTTCCTGAGGTGCCGGGTTCGATTACCGGTTCGTCAAAAAAAAAATAGAAAATGCGTATTTTCTATTTTCTAATAAACACAACATTGCAAGGGATTTCCAGCGAAGCCGTGGGCAACATCTAGTATTTCAATAATATACATGTAAAATTACAACAAATCCACTTGGATTTCCAAATTAGGTAAGTATTTTCACGCCCATATCCCTAAAGATCTATGCAGAGACACCCATAACGGAAACGTGTGATTCGCTTACATTGGTTGGGGTTAGATTCAATTTGGGTAGCTTGTCCAGGGATATGTATTTATTTTATTTTATTTAAGCTACCGATGTGCTAGTTTCCTCGGACCTTTTACATTCAAATCCTGTCCGAGGTAAATGTATGAAAATGAAAACGTAAATTCTTAATATTGTTTAATTGTCATTAAACAATGAGAATTATGCAAAGCATGGAAAAGGTGCTATATACCTAATTAAAATATCATACCTAAATTATTTTATTAATGAGAGGTTGTCCCATTGCTAAGCCTACAAAAAATACCCCAAAAAACCAAAAAAAAAATTTATTGCTACAGTTAATAAGTAATATTGATAAATGACATGAGCGATGCTTCATTACGAGCAGCTGCAGCCCGCGAGCGTCATATTAACAGCTCTGTAATCACGACCTTCTCTGATTTGGTTACTAATCTGTGTCTAACCTCGAATTGTCAAATAATTCTCATCAATTTATAATTGAACGGGAAATATTTCTAAATTATTTAATAAGTAAACGATTTGTACAAGACATATAAAATTAATGCTTGTTTCCCTTGTTTGCATTGCTTGTATGGCATGTGGCACCTTTGAGTATTAAACCAACTGAAAGGGCATATCATAATTTCAGACCGGCTCATCTGATTTGGCATTTTTTTATTATTGCCGTAGAGCAATTATATTTATATATATTCCTATTAAGAAACGGCTTTTTTGGCATAAAATCTAGATTTCTAGATAGATTTCTTCTACAAATAATGAAACTTTTAATAAATATAAATAAGTGCCTTGATTTCAATATTACAATGTTTAATTTCTATAAACATTAATTAAATATTTGCACACCACAACGTGGTAGAACATGCTGCTATCCATAAATATCTTTGTAATTAACAATTTATTACAAACATTGCGCAAACAAAACATTTCTTAATCAAATACTATAGTAATATTGTAAATTCGAAAGTCTGTCTGTCTGTTATACTTATTTCACGACTAATCTGTAGGACTTATTTTGTTGAAATTTGATATACATTTATACATACAACATATAGGCTATTTTTTTCAAATAGTAACTCCCATAGGAATATGATGCAGGATAAAAGTTTATGTGTAGTATGGATAAGGAAAGTTTGTATAAAAAACTAGTACTAAACAAATTCTAAGTACTTACTTAGGTACTTAAATTTGAAATGTGAAATTACGTATTAAAGCTGCTGAATGGATTTAGATGAAACTTCACAGTAGACTTCAACTATATGTCAGGATAGAGTCGACAATTTATAATTTGATAACTACATTGGCAAAGCCGAGGGGTCGAATGTAGTAATCGAAGCTAAAAATTTAGGTAGTTAAAAGTACATCCCCATTTTCCGTGGTCATCGCATTACGCCTGAACGGTTGAACCAATTCAGCTAATTCTTTTTTTTCTTTCTGTTATTAATTGTTAGGAGAAAGTTTTTATAAAAAGAAGGAAAGGAAAAATGGGAAAAACATTGTTTTAATCCATACAGACTGTTAATAGCTATTAATGTCAAGCTATATGAAGTTCGCCGGATCGACTAGTATTTTATAATAATCAATTGGCGAATAGAGGAGTAAACGTCCTCGGATGCTCCTGACCCACTGTTAAATGGGCAGTTAGCCTGTATTGTTTAATGCTGGCAATAAACAGGAAGATCGTAGTTTTGAGCTTAATCTCTCGAGAAACCTGTATTTACGGTTAGATAAATAAAAAAGTATTGTAAGTAGGATATGACATTTTAAATGTAACAGTCTCTAATTGTCAAAATTGCTATTAAGTCGTTAATTATACGCTTTTGTTATTAAGAATAGAATTGCCATATTACAGCAATAGCCAAAAAGTCGAACAGTTCGTCCGTATAAATATAAAACAATAATTTGGTTGGCTCAAGCGGTATACACTAACGCAATAACATGGTCTTGTGGCTTAAAACAGAAGAGATAAATACTAAAGTAAGAATGATACTTATTCTAGAATCCAGTGTCCAATATATATTTTCATAAACGTGTTACTGTTACATTACAGATTTCACGAGAGAGTAAGCTAAAAAGCAGGATTTTCCTGTGTGCGTGCGTGCGTATGTGTGTATGTGGGGGGGAGGGGGTGTATGTGTCTGTTCTTGTGTGTGTATGTGTGTTGTGTATTAAACAATATAAGCCAACTGCTTATTTACAACAATATAAGGTAACAGTAGGTTGGGAACATCCGAGGACGTTCGCGAACCGATTATTTTAAAATCATGGAGACAGTTCAAATATATCAGTTGCCTCAGACCAATAAATACTTACTTATTGGCCTGAGTTGTTGCCAATCTTAAGCGTGAAGTGTATGACGCTACTACCTTAATAAATTGGAAAAAACAAATAAGCAATAATTTAAGCGCAGCAAAACTGCAAAAACCGGCTCCCATTATTTTATTGGGTACCACCAGGTCGCGATTTTGTAATTCTGTTTTCGAAAGATTGCTAATAAGCTAATGGTTCTGAAATAGTGCCACATAAATTTATCAACATCCTAGTAGTACTTTTGAATTATAATTAACAATGCATTTTTTTCACATCTTGTCTACCTCATCAAAAACAAAAGCATTATCAACTATAGCTTAAAAACCAATAGTCATATCATGATAAAGTTAATATGGTCCACCTCAGATCTATGACCAATCCTTTCAAAAAACAATCATTTAGATGGGATTATAATTGACCAGGTAATTGAATAACAAACATACAAGAAAAACATACAGTTGAATTGAGAATCTCCTCTTTTTTAGGAGTCAGTTAAAAATGGCATTCTTCTATATCGTGTTAATGGGATAGTTGCATAAAGTATAAAAAAAAAACTAAAATGTAATAATCTTATTACTTAAGGCAAACGCGGGCTAGTCATTGCGCGGCGCCTTTCAATCCACATCTCAAGCGTTTGGATACTCCCCCACAAAAGGCTGAATACAAAAAGAGCGTTTGCCGCTCGTTATGTAAAATCGACCAAACAATGTAAGCGGTATCGCTTTCGGTAAAAATCAATCGAATCAAATTAACAATGGGCATCCAAAAGTTTGACATCCATTTTAATTTGGTCTAGGCTAGATAACATCACAAACAGTTTGGTAGATCAGCTACACTGGTTTTTCGTATTAATTTGGTGTCTATATAAATAAAGCGTTTGTCAGTGAGATTGCGTGGTGTGGCGGCCATATTGAAAACAAAAGAGGTGCGCCAATCAACGCGGCTCTATCTGTAGTTTGTTTTTGACACGAGCCTATTTGGCTCTTGAATTATTTTTGAGAGAAATCGTTAAGCAACTCATTGGATATAATTAATCATTTTATCATTGCGTCTATCATGGTTTTATGTCTTATTGTGTTGGTGTATCAATTTCATTTGGATGATAAAAAGGCGCAAAAATACAATGGCTAAAGTTGTGTTTCAATGTACCGTATACCCCTATTCATAAATTACATACAGTTAAATGAAATACAATTATTTAATTAAAAATTAAAGTGACAGAAGCAATCTTCTGTCACTTTAATTTTCCTTGCGTTAGTCCGGGTCCTCTAACTAGAATAGACTATCTGCCTCTCTACAAGACAACTTTTAAGAGGCGAGCATATTATGTTAAATGCGTCTTTACCAATAAGGCTTCTGTTGAGCAGAGAAAAGGGCAGAAACTTACTCGGATAGGGATCCGGCTCCTTACCTATTCCTGTAGCCATAACAACAGCGTGACTTTCTGATTAAGAGGGTAGAATAGATCATCGCACATTGGCCACAGAAAAGCGATGTTTACGCTCGTTTAACCACTATTGTATAACGTATTGTAACTACCTACCATTTCCTTTTGTACTTGGGGCATAGTAAAAGTTTATGGAACTGGTCAATTACAGTAAATAAAATAAAAAAAAAACTATAACACGATTTTAAAATGGAACTCTCCAGGAACTTGTTACTTTTTAAATTTCGAGACTGTCATTTGTTTTTTCAATTTAGCGGGGTTCAGATAATTGTGTGTCGCTACTATACATAGAAATAGGAATGTATAAAAAAGTGCAACAATGTTCTATAGCAAATTTAGTTGTATAAATACCGTTGGAATCGACATATAGCTCAACAACATCTCTCTGTCTCTTTTAACAAATGTTGATATTATGTACGCCGAAAGAGATGACGACATTTTTGTCTATGGTCATTTTGGCGTCGACTTAAAGTGACGTCGTGACAGTTCTCATGTTTATTTTCTTTCTTTCTTTAGGTTTTGGCAATCTCGTTAGTATTTTGCCATTAGTCAAGTAGAAATTTGCATCAAATTTTATATTTGTTATATATCAATTATAATTAGTCATCAGTCATAAGTCGTCAGTAAGTCATGTCAGGCTCTTGGTTAAAGCAGTGGCCTTTTTACACAAGCTCATGTAATGAGATTTGGCGGCAACGAAGAAATATACGATACGCTAATTTCTTCATGATTATTTCATTTGTGCACTATCACTGAACAAAATTGTACAAAATGCCACCAAAATTTACTAATTTCACTCTATATTAACACGAAATTCAATAATTATGAAAAAACTTCGACCATCTTTTCTCTCGATGGCGCCAAAACTCCAGTTCTCATGTTTGCCAAGAATCCATATTTTATGTTCAATTTTTATAGTGATGTACTATTACAATTGTCGATATTTTATTTTACGTTCCCAGAAAATAATATTTGGACAAGATAAGAATGTATACCATTACCACTGAAAATATCAATCACAGTCTAGCTTAATAAGAATTATTTCAAGTGCTCACTTAAAAGTAAAGAAAGTGGTTTGATTGTAATCTGATCAATTTTTTTTTTGTAATGATAATGAACCTTGTAATAAATATAAAGAGTTTACTTATATAAAGAATAAACATATTTGTACGCCACAATGTAAAGAAACGTATTTGCCTAAACTTAACCATCAATCATCACTAATAGATTATGTATCGATATCGATACTCTACTTTTTCTGGACAGCCTTATAATGTCAAAATGTCAGCCATATTTAGTAGCCGACGGTAGGCTTTTTTCGTAGGTATTTCATGTCCATATACTTAGAGGTCAATGCTACTATGAAAAAAATGAATCGTGAAAATTTGCTTTTTACGATTTTCGCTGCGGCTTAAGTCAGCAAGAGAGTTGCCAGCGATTTCAACTGGCATTTGGTGAAAAATACCCATCTCGTAGCTTTATATATTCGTGGTTCGCAGAATTAAGACGTAGACGAGATCATGTCCATGACGATAAGCGTGAAGGTCGACCGGCGACTGGGGGTAACAGAATTGAATATGGACACCGTACGACAATCAATTATGACAGACAAAAAAATTACTTGTCAGCAAGTTTATACTGAATTAGGTATTGTCATAGCCAAATTGACTTATAGTGAACTCGAAATATTTTGTATGAGCGACTGAAGATTCGGAAGTTTTGCACTCGATGAACACCTCATGATTTAACGGAAGACCAACACGACTGCGTGTAGAGTGGTGCCGAAAAATAATAGAAAAATGTAGTGGAGGAGAGTCATTGGCTGCCTATAACGTTGTGGGTGCATTATTTCGACCCGGAAATAAAAATCCAGTCAACAGAATGGGTCTTATCTATTGAAAAGTTGCCAACAAAAGTTAAGAAGAATCTAGTCGCTCTGGCAGAAAAATGAGATCGCCTTTCTTCGGGAAAAGATAACGATTCTCAAGCCTAGAAGCGGAGGAGGTAAATGCATTCCAAAAAGCCGTTGAAGAGGTCTCTACTGAAGACAAGACCACTGTTTCTCACAATGGTTCCATCCAATGAAAAAATGTAGAAATAGCCTAATGGAGAAAAGCAATAAACTAATCATAAACATCTTATCTAGTCTCATTTATTACAATCCGAAAACTTAGTCGGTTCAGTCAACTTTCAGTGTGACCTAGGTACATACCTATCAATACAAAACTAAAAGGTACAATAAGTTTTTCATCGTTAGAAGTAAAACATACGACATGTCACGACTGACGCTACTGTTTATACTGATACCAGAATAAAAGTATACAGAATTTACGCTGAAATTACAAAACAATAAATTTATTCACCCCTTATTGAAACTAACACAAGCCGCCATGTTTTATGTAAAGCGGAGTACACACGGGCACATACCTAATAAACATTACCGCACAAACAGCGCGCCCGAGGCAGGCGCCGTGGCAGCGCATTTGCATACTGCCTACTTTCAGGACATAGATTAAGTCACAGTAGCGGCTGGATATTTTAATATTATCAAAAAGTGAAGCAGTTAGATGTTTGACTTGTTTTTATAAAAAAAATAAAAAAAAAAAATAACCGACTTTGAAAAAAACGAGGGTTATATGTTAAACTCCCACATTATTTTTGTATGTTTATAGATTACTCCGTCATTTCTTAACCGATTTCAAGAATTCTTTTTATTTGAAAGAGCATACTCCTAAGACAATTGTCACCGACTTTCGATCTGATAATGGAATCCCAAAGAAATCGAAGGAAAGACTAAATTTTTGTTTACGTAGATGATTCATTTATTAAAACCTAATGTTGTTTTGCAGTTTTACTGCGAATTATTTATTTAAAGTATTAAATCGTTAAATCATTAGAGTCATGATGTACAGCCAGCTTTATGAAATAAATAAAATAAATGCTTAGCGAAAATGCATTGAAATTAAAATGGTTATGATTACAAGCAATAAAAAAAATCTATGTATTTACCTATTTTGCTCTGTAGGTATTCGTATTTTGAGAAAATCTACGCCCAACAGCGAACATTCAAAATGCTAAAATGACGATTTTAAAATATTTTTTTGAAATTACCAATCTAAGAGTATGAAGGACTAAACACACAAACAAAATATACGTCACCAATAGTTACAGTCTTATCCAAGTTTCAAAATTTTATGTTCTACATAAAGAATTTTGCATCATTTTTAACTGGCTCCATTAAAGAGTTCTCAGTTTGAATGTATGTTTGTTTGTTATACGATAACTCGGCCGAGTTATCGTATTCCTTTCTAACCCGTTAACGCGGGTAGTTATGTCCCATAGATACACAATTCTGAGTACCCACCAAATGAGTTCATCATTACAGATGAAATTCACATTTTAGAATGGCCATAACTTTCGTTTAACTCGCAACGTATTTTTATTCTAGCACTTGCCCTGTGCTTGGGATAGATTTCTATAATTTCATCTGTAATGATGAACTCATTTGGTGGGTACTCAGAATTGTGTATCTATAGGACATAACTACCCGCGTTAACGGGTTGAAAAGTAATCAAAAATTTCGCCACGGGACTTGAATCCTTAGTAGCTCAATTGGTTAGAGCATTCGTCGGCTTGAGACGAAAGGTTACAGGTTCAAATCCTGTCTGGGGCGAAATTTTTTCTTTCTTTAAAATTTATAGAAATCTATCCCAAGCACAGGGCAAGTGCTAAAATAAAAATATATTGGTGTTAAATGAAAGGGCTTACTATAATTCAAAGTAAAAAAAATGTAATATGACGTTACTTTAACAGTGGAATTTTGTATCCATCTGACTATACACTCTATAGTATTCCGCTAGGATTGTTTATTTTAGTTAGTTTACACTATTATGTCATATGGAATTCTTCTCTGGCGGAGTTCTACCGAAGTAAATACTATATTATTAATATTGTTATTATTAATAACACATCACATAATAAAATCTAAAGGCTCAAAAAACATAACAGTCTACAAACAGTAGGTAAATATCAAAAACATTATAAGTTGCTAAGCAACGTTTTTACTCTAGGGCAGAGGCTCCACTTGAACACTAACCCAATACGACGTACGTCAGTTACTCACAGCTACGTGCCGGGAAATTATTGCTCTTGCATGTAAGGGTTACAACACGAGGCTGATTTTCAAACGTTACTGCAGGCTACATATTTCATACCCTTCAGCCGTCCTTGCAATCAATTTGCGTCGGC
>NJDC01000142.1:91548-106318 GCA_002245475.1 Calephelis virginiensis
ATGAACAAAACCAGTTCGGAAATGGAACCGAAGGTAATAAATCATATCTGTCTTGCCTTTACAGAAAAAAAGTAACCGACAGAATCTGTAAAGCAAACTCACCATGGACAAAATGCACGAATTGCGAATAGTGCAACTTACAACTAATGAAGAATCATGTTCTTTATTTGTCTCTAAAAATATTTGGCACTAAATACATTCTGTCATTTTTACCCCCAAGAAAGATTTGTCTATAACGTGCACTCCTTATGGTAATGCAGGACGTCCAGAACATTTAAAGGAAGAATATGACCGACACACTGCAGACGCACAATAAGCCAACGAATTGGATAAACAGTCCATCATTGATAATACGAGTAGTTACCCAGTCGTAACGACTGATATGCCATCTAATCTACATGACATTATACTAGTCAGTGGTGCTGGCATTAAATGTTATACCAGAAAGTTAAACCTCCAAATTGACACAATTCAAACGTTTAAACCTTCTCTAGCTTATTGTTTGACTTGGAATAAGATTTATGGTAAAAGGTATAGTGTCGAAATTGGCAGTGCCATAGAATTGGCGGATTTCGCAAATACCGAAACAAATTAAAGAAGTTAATTTGGTTTGGTATTTATATTTAATAAAACGCTCAGAGGTGCACCTTGTGATAATAGAATAAACCTTGTATACAGTGGTCACACGTACATGGAAATGGACTCTATGTATAACACCATAGAGAGAGAACAGAGACATACCAATGTGTGTTTCATGATAGTTTGGAAGTCAGTTATAAAACGAGCTCACTGTTAAAGAAACAGGGAGTCAGCACCACTCCATAGAGTTAAGGTATTAAATTATTCTGAAATATTGGATGTTTTGGAGTGTTAAAATTGAAAGAAGCATCAGGGTCTTGTTAAATTTCGCTATAAACACAATGGTCCTATTTTGAATTGAATATTTTAGAAATTATCGATAAAAATACACTTTTACCAAGTAAAAGAGAGAGCAGGACAAATAAATAGATGTACCGAGTACAGAAAAATTGCTAAAAGAATTAAAAAACAATAAAGTATCCACCACAATCGCAATCCTAGCGCCTACCTGTGGCCATTACATTTTCAGAGGCAAAACTTTGGCAAAAAAAGGTAAAATAGTAAAAAAAACCTGTGTAATGTGTGCCTAAAGGGAATAATTTCACAGGAACTCCACTTATAGTACAATTTTTACCGACGTGTAAAGTCGATAAAATTTTGGAACCAGATGTCAAAGAAGATGGAGAAAAAATCGAGGAATAGTTACTAGTTCTTTCTAATTTTTTGCATTATCTTATAGGATTACTTGTTAAAACGTAAAAAAAATATTTTTGGATTTGCTTGTATGATAATGATGATGATAATTTTCATAGGTTTATTTTATTATTTTAATACATTCAGTATTATTCATTTTTACATTATTTTCAGCTGTTTCGGCTAACGTTTTTCCACACGTTTAGTTCGTGTAGGAAAAGTTTATTTTTTTTTCTAATTTCTTTGCCATCGAACGGGATAAAAAGTATCGTATGTACATATTTTGGTTCTAAACTACAGCCCCGTCAATTTTCACTAAAACTGCTTAAGCCGTTCTTTACCAAGTTATAAATAGTATAATAATATAGTTATAAATAGTGCAATATTTTTTCTTTATTTATTTGCATTAAAAATAAACATATAATAAACAATAAAGTTGCAATATATATCTCGTAAGAGTTTTCTGTGCACCAATTAGTCAACAGATTTTAATAAAAATTCACATTTTCAAGTCTTAACAAAAATTTTCATCTCTAACGGCCAATTTTAATAATGTATCTCAATCTAATGGATTTCAAGCAATCTAGATAGCTGCGTATCCGGCGGCCTATCCCATACCTAAATGCCATATTTATCCAGTCCACAGGTATGTTATTGGCAAGCGATAATGGATAATAATAAAAAATGGATCAAAATATCAATCTTGGACAGCAAGTTTTGGATTAGGATTGATTATTAATATTGGCCGTTAATCAACCTGCATAAAACTTAGCATGTAACATCGGTACATCTAGCAGCAAGTCAGATATTAATCAACTCGAGTTGTTTTTCTTAAAAATAACTTAGAATCGTGTGAAAAATCACTAACTAAGATTAACTAATTAAAACATTAACTAATTAAAAAATAAGGCAGATATTCTAAAAAGGACAAATAACTAATTCGCATTTTTTAAGTTTTCTCAGTAATTGCGCTATTTTCATTTAGTATATTCAGTGTAATAAATAACTTATTTAATTTATGTTGTGTGTTTAATGCCCTCGTTAAATAAATACCATTACCAACATGATCCCTAGTGGAAGACTGCTGTGCAGCAACTTGCCCGGGTAGGGATCCATCGCTTTACCTATTCCTGTGGCCATAATGATTATATCAAGTTCCAGTCCAGTTGCACAATGGAGCTAACATCAAGGCCTCAGGACAGCGACGCACACGTAGCATCTATGGTGTCTATAAGCCACAGAGGTCTCTTACCATTATGAGAGTCATGTGCTTGTCCACTGATATCTCACATAAAAATAGTATAGTAGTACTATTTAAATTATGCTCTTCGGCTCTATTCGTCAAGCTTCGGAAATCCTAATGTATTTTAAAGATATCTATATA
Organism: Calephelis virginiensis; assembly: GCA_002245475.1. Lineage (NCBI taxonomy): Eukaryota > Metazoa > Arthropoda > Insecta > Lepidoptera > Riodinidae > Calephelis > Calephelis virginiensis. The sequence continues at coordinate 94,205 of NJDC01000142.1, forward strand.
CAGAGTTGTTATTACATAATTAATCATTTCGCTTAAATTTAGATTAGGTCAGCCAATTTAGAAATAAAATTATAAAGAGTAAAAAGTGTAAAGCTGAAGCGTATAATTTAAATAGTAGTACCTACTGTACTTCCGTGCACAAACTGTATTGTAATTATTATTGCTGATAGTAGGTACCTGCTTCCTTACTAATTATTTTCTATAAGCTTGATTATACACAAAATAGAGTTTATTCATATATTTTTTTCTGATGAACGTAGTAAATTCTAAAGTAGGTAGATACTGTAAAATACTGTATTTTTTCCTCAGACACCCGTATAATATAATAGTACCCGAATAATTTTATTTTAATTTTAAATACAGTGTTATTCCGTTTAGATATTCATTTTAAACTCCTCATAGCATCAGGATTCTCCCTCACACACCTCACTGCCAAACTTAAGCAAGTTTGACTGTTTGTTTGTTTATTTACTGGCTTCCCTACTAACAACCAAACTTAAGCAAGTTTGACTGTTTGTTTTTTAATTTTTCTGTTAACATAGTGGTGGGTGGTAGGTAAGCCACTCCCACTACGTTACAATCGCCAATCGGCACATTTCCAAAACCGAGCAACTTTTTTTGTATTAGAAAATTGGAAAAATCCAATTTTCCTTTAGTTGCCCGACCCGGGATTCGAACCCGGGACCTCAAGCAGTCAAGTCCAACAACTGAACTGCTAGGCCACAGAGACGATAATTAATAAGATAATTTTAATTATATGTTATATGAGGAGATAATTATAATAAATTATATATGCGAAAAGAATAATTTCAGTATGTATTTATTTCTCTTATTTTGTTACTAGCTGTCCTAGTGAACTACGTACCCTATACCTAATGATGTATTATGCTGCTATTTCGGGTTGAAACAAATGTAACAATTCAAAACCCATGAGAATCGTTTCAGTAGCTTTTAAGTTTTTAGTGTTGTAATATACCCGACTTTATGTTACATCTATCTAGAGATATTCTCTATCGGCCAATATTAATAATCAATCCTAATCCAAAACTTGCTGTCCAAGATTGATATTTTGATCTATTTTTATGTTATCGCTTGCCAATAACATATCTGTGGACAGGATAAATATGGCAATTAGGTATGGGATAGGCCGCCGTGTACGCAGCTATCTAGATTGCTTGAAATCCATTAGATTGAGATACATTATTAACATTGGCCGTATATCGCACACTTTGTCAAGATGTATGTATAAGAAATACCTCAATCGCATAATTAGGTATCACTTGGCGTTGCTCGAATATCAAGAAAGGTGTTTCCTGATGCATATGATTTGATCGTCTTAAAGTAAAGAGTAAAAATGCATCTTATAGCTCAGATCTCTTCTTCGCCTTTCATTAGCTAAAATGGGGAGTAGCTATAAAAAATGCTAAACGTGGCCTGGGCCAATTGCAGACCTGGACGTAACTTTTTGCTCAAAATCTGAAGAAACCCAAAAATGAGGCCTACGAAAGCAAAAGTCGGGTGCAGAAGGTAGTTCTATAAAAATAGATCTGAGGTTCAGCCGATATAACTGACCGACGTGTTTGTTTTGTATATGAGATGTAACCCTACACGACTGCTGGGTTTGTTGTCTCTGCTCTCTTGGACTCATTACACTGCCAAATGCTAAACAGTAAAACGGACATTTTAACTATTTATATTATTTCGGAAAGAGATTTTTTGAACTTTTTTGCGAATTTAACACAATTATAGGTTAAATGGAGGGTAATGCGAAATATATCAAAATAAGTTATCGTAAAATACAATAGCTTATGAACATCTGTTGTAGATGATACGTTATCAAGCTTATGCTGAAATCTTAAGCCTTATGTGTAAGTAAATTTACCAGCTACTTATCCTCCAAACGGGAATGTGACAATAGCACTGACATAATAGTGGCAGGAAAAGGTAACTCTGTGATACCGATGGAGATAAGTTGTTGAAAGATTCTACCATGTGATCTGATTTATTACACTGGCGACGGGATTGTTACATGCCCACGCTACATTTTTTTAATAAATAAAAAAGAGTTGAGTGAAGTAAGTCACGATCTAAAAGCAACAACAGTTTAAATAAATTAATAGGGTAAATAGTATTATAATCTTAATATATATAAATTACTTGTCACGTTGTTTGTCCGCGATGGACTTCTAAACTACTTAACCGATTTCAATCAAATTTGCACACCATGTGCAGTTTGATCCAACTTGAAAGATAGGATAGCTTACATCTCAATTTATGATAAAAAATTTACCATCCGAGCGAAGCCGGATCAGGCAGCTAGTAATATTATAATAATAAAGCTTTATTTGATTCCATGTAACATGCATTAAATATTCAATATTAGGTAGCTAACATAAAATTTGTAACAATAAGTTATAATATATTAAACATTATTGAAATAAATCAAGTTTCCCTAAGTATAATTACTATGTATGTGGTCTTATATGGACCCCTTTCGGGTAAAAGCCTCCTCCAAGGACTTCCATCGTTCTCTGTCTCTAGCCAAGGACATTCAATTTTCCCCTGTTTCCTTCACCAGTTCGTCTGTCCATCTGGCACATGGGCGACCTCTATTTCTGCGGCTTCGAGCTTCAAAGCTCTGATAGTCCATCTGTATTCTTTGTAACGGGCCACATGCCCTGTCCATATCCATTTCATTTGTAGTGAGAAGGTTAAAGCATCTGTTAATTTAGTTTTTTTGCGAATTGTTTATTTTTTATCTTGTCCTTTAATTTAACGCCTAGTAGACTTCTTTCTATTTGTGTAGTTGTTTTTTGTTTTTGGTTTTTAGGTCGAATGTCCAAGCTTGAGAACCATAGGTGAGACATGGTAGAATTTCGGTATCCATAACTATTTTCTTAATTGATGGTGCTAGTTGTGATTTGAATATTTCTCTATGAGCCCAGTATTTCTTCCAAGTTATTGAAACTCTACGATTTATTTCTTCCAAATTTCTGTCTTGTCTAAAAGAAATCTGTTTGCCCAAATAAACGTAATTTTCTACAAATTCTAGAGGGATGTTATTTATCAAAATGGGCACGATATGGTGATTAGTCAAAACTTTTGTTTTCTTTAGGTTCATTTTTAGACCGATCTTAATACTAGCTCCGTGTAGGTCGTTAATCATGTTGTTCATTTGTGTCGCACTCTCCGACAAGAGCACTATGTCATCGGCGAAGCGCAGATGACTCAGATATTCACCATTTATATTTATGCCCTTCATAGACCATGGTAGGTTCTTCATTATGTGCTGTAGTGCAGCTATGAACAGTTTCGACTAGAGCGGGTCTCCTTGTCTCACGCCTCTGTTTATATTAATTTTTGTTCCGGTTCTGTCTAACTTTACTCTGCTTGTACTTTGTTTGTGTCAAAATATTTATGTATTTGTGTGATATGTTTATTGATTCTAGTGCTTCCCAGGTACTATCGTGCGATAAAGTGTCGAAAGCTTTTTTATAATCAACGAAAGCTACGTATAAAGGCCTGCGAAATTCTTTACATTTTTCGATTACTTGGTCTAGAACTTGGATGTGGTCATGTGTGCTGAAACCAGATCTTGCTCTGTCGGCTGGTGGGCGTCGATCTCTGGGGACATTCTTGCGAGCAGACAAGAGGCGAATAGTTTGTAGAGGCAAGACATGAGACTTATTGGGCGGTAGTTGCCAATATCCATTGGATCGCCTTTTTTATACAATAAGATTATTTCTGAATCTGTCCATGAATGTGGCACAGCTTCCTGTGCTGTGCACAGCTGTGCCACAAATAGTATTGACATAATATTTTGTCAGGATAATCTGCCTTAGGTGTGTGTCCACTGCATTAAAATATTTTTACTCAGTGGTCTGTTTTCCTATTTCAGAAATAAATGCTATGAGTATCTATATCTTTTAGGTACGCCGACCGTCACATACACGTGAAATTCCCATACGAGATCGTGTTTAAAAATTTCGAAACGAGACCTTCAAATCCACTCAAATTTCGAACGGAAAAAATTCGATTGTACATGGTAGCTCCATCAATTTGTATGAATTAAATGAGTTTGACATTTTTTTTGAAACGAGATTCCGTAACAAAATTAAGAATGTAAATATTAGGCCCTATTTAGAAATTCATCAGTCTATTTTCTGTTTTATAAAACCATATAATAAGTCTATATATCACTTGCATTAAAAAGATTTTAGTCATATGACTACTCATAGAAACTCATATGACTATTGGTTTGTTGCATTTATAGTTGCATGTAAAAAATTTCGAGAATGTCCGCTATGCTCTTTAGCAAAAGTCAAAAACCAATACGCTGAAGATGTTACGACAATCCGTAGGTATTTATGTACACATGTAACCTGATGTGTTTCTAATGAGTTCCACTGTTTCCCCCGTCATATAAATGCGCTGTTATACCAACTACCAGTCTTTGTGAGTCTGCCATCAATCCGTAATTATGATTGTACTACTGTTTAAATATTTGGACGAAACTTTCTTCCATTACAGCTACCGATATGTCGGAGTTTTTTGAACTTTACCTCGTAAGTCAGCTTTAAGTAATTAAGGAAAAACCACCGTGTTTGAACTTGCTCATTTAAATATTGTATTTGTTATTGCAAGTTGTTTTCGTTGGAGTTATTTCTTCTTAAATGGTTATAGGATACACTAATATTTAGTTAAAAATATTAAAACATAGTTTGGCTAAACTATCATTTAGTCATAGTTACGTAATATGAAAACAAACAAATTACATATTTGAATTAAAAGGAAAGAAAAATCGTGGTTGTAGAAAAACTTCATACATTTTTAAATTCAGTAAGTAATATGTATTTTTTTTAGTTGATAGTCCCAAAAAATAAGTGTAGTATATCGAAAAAGATAACATTAAAAGTATTGATCAATTGAAGAACACATATCAAAATCCCCACGCCAAGTACCTTGTAAGGAAAGGCGAGACTATCGAATGCCAAATGTCGCCATACTTGCAGAGCTGCCGGGCTGCAATTCAAGAGAATTAATTATTGTAATGTAATAGCTGTAAAATTGCAATCATTTTAATTTTACTCATTTTAATCATTTTATTGATACCGAGATGGACCCACATAAATTTTATTGATATTTCAATGATGATGTCGTCAACAAATACCTACGAAAATTTATGCACTATCACTACATAGTATAGGTAAAACAATCTTCTGTCCTTATGTCCCTTTGTATGCTTAAATCTTTAAAACTACGCTACTGATTTTAATGCAGTTTTTTTAATGGATAAAGTGATTGAAGAGGAATGTTTATATGTATATTTTATAACCGTGCAAAGCCGGGGCGAGCCGCTAGTTATATATATAACTCGTAAATCCACTAGTTGGATTGTGATTAAATTAATATGAGACCACCTAGAAATCATGACCTGCCTGTTTCGTTATTAGCGGAGATCTCTTAACAGACCTACAAAAGTAAAAAATACTCTTATTCTTTTTTAGAGTCGGTTAAAAAATTTACTTCGATTTCACTATTATGCCATCTAAGTTTTAAACACCTCAATGTCCTTTTTTTACATATTGAATCTAACCCCAAAGTAAGCAAACTATATGCTGTGTTCTGGGTGTTAGTCAACGATACCAATACATAGAAATACTTAAATAGATAACCAGAATAATATTAATAAACAGCCAGACCCGGAAATGCAGACATTTAAATGTTCAACACACAAATGCCTGCCCCCGTCGGGAATCGAACCCAAGCCTCGCGGTTAGTCGGTGTAGTTAGGCGTGTACGCTAGCCACTCAACCAACGAGGCGGTCCCTTTGGATTCCAACATCAGATCCAGACGTGATGGCAATGGGACTACCTCGGAAATACTAATTTCAAATCAAAAATAAATTAAAAATAGTTTTAAAAAATTTCTAGAAATATATTTCGATACTTATGAGTCAAAACCATAACCTCTTCTTTCTTTGAAGTCAGTAATAATGAGTCTGCCACCTTATTGGAAGGCTGTATTTGAAAGGAAGAAGTGACAAGACATTGTACAGTTGCCGTTTTCGAAACTAAAATATGCTTTTTTTATAATATTGGAAGGCAAACAAGCAGACGAATTTCCTAAAAGTAAGAAATTCAGGCCGCCTAGAGACACCAAAGTTGGTAATGATGTGTAGCCAACCTGTGGCCGGGATGTTAGGCCTCGAGCAAAAGTAAGTTTACTTAAGAAACATCGATATGAATGATACATTGATGTTTTTACGATGACTATAAAATATTAGCAGGGTTGACGTATGGCCATGATATAGTGAGAAATAGCGATTTCCTATATAGATTGAATTAGATTCGTTTTAGTAATCAAAATTACAGACACATATTATGTGAGATGTGTCGTTCATAAACATCGATATTCTCGACATCGATGTTTCATTTTTTAAAACATTGATATTATAATATTGTTTGTATCGATTTTATAATATCGATATTTTTTACAAACGATGTTACATCCCTAAAGACAGCGGTTCGTTCTTTTGCTCACATTAAGCGTAAGAGTGAGACAAAAATAGAAAATACAATGGCATGCGAGTGACTAAGATTGTAATATGTAGATTATTAAATAACAAACAGATGGCACTGCAAAAGAACATCGCTCACAAAACATCGTTAATAGTGAACGATGTTTCAATGTTTTCTTGTTGTTGACATCGATGTTAAAACATCCCTAGTCTCAATGTTAGTTACATAGTCCTCCAAAACGGTTTAACTAATTTTCACCAAATTTTATATGCATATTCAGTAGGTATGAGAGTCGGTTACTATCTATTTTTCATATTCCTAAGTTTATCTCACAAAAAAATGAAAATTCTTATTAAGAATGTTGCGACATGGCAAACATTTTATGGCTGATTGCATGTTCCTGGGTCAAATTTAACAATAAGTTAAATTGTCAAATATATAGTAATTTAATCCTATGTTAAAATCTAATTCAAAATTTAAAAAAATAACTCAAGACGGGGCAACCCGGCCCTTAGTGTATGTTCTTGATGCAATATAGAAATAATGTGATTATCCTCGTAACATTTATGCCTGACTGAGAGATAGCGGGTTCCTTAATTTTTAAATGATATTAAGAAATAGATAAATTGTTCTGCCATTTTGAGATAATTTGTTTTTAAGTGTTAAAATTATTCTTTAAATATATCAAAACTCTTTTGCTAATTTTCCAAATGTTATCCCGACTCTTCTAAAATTGCATTTTAAACAAAAATATTAAATGTTCTTGAGATATTTCGAGACTATGTTTATATCTTAGTATTAAGACAGTCATAGTAATCTACCGGTTCTAATAAAAAAAAAATATCGCTCGGGATTGGAAATGTGCCCGATTGGCGATAGGCTTGCCACCTATCACATTGTGGGACTTAGTGTCTTCGACTAGTCGTGGGTGCCCTGGATGTGCCTCTGCCTACCCTTTCGAAGCTACGGGCGTTATAATGCTTAATATATGTATGCCTTGTAATTCAAAAGGTCACTTCATATTTGTAAATTCTCATAACCATAAATCTTATAAATAAAACCATCGTAAAATTAAAATACTCGAATTATGACAGTCACTTTAACAAACTTTTAAAGGGTCGCCTTTCAAAATAATCTGTAAAGGACAGTCGCGAGTTTGCCAGCATTGTGCCTGGAGCACTGTCAACACTTCAACATTTCCACGAATACCTTTGTCATATAACATTTCAAAACTTCACACCATCACTGTCCTGAGGACACAAAGGGTTTGTTTACATTAAATACACTAAATATCATTTGCGTTCAATCCCCCGAAATCTATATTTATTTTATACATTTCTCAAAAAGATTTCACTGTTTATTTTAAATACAGATTATAATTAGAAATACTAGTGTGGCAGATCCTTAACACTAACGAAAAAAAGTAATTTAAAATCTTAAGACAAATTTCTCAAAGTGAAATAACCCCATAATTAGTGAAATGCCTATGTCCACTACAATACTAATAAATAAGAATATTTCAATAGGGCAATGAGTTTAATAAACACTCAAACTTAAAAATGCAATTATCTATGCTCATTACTAAAATGCTTGCCCATATCGAGAATGAAGCCAGATTCTCGTGGCGGCTCAATGGTAATATAATGTATAAATATATAAGTAGACACCGAAGTCAATTTAACAAACAATTGTATCCTGAAATACAGATATCTATGTTCAATACACAAATGATTTCTCTTAACGGGAGTCAAAGTCGAGCCTTGTAGCTGGTCAGTTGCAGTATGCGTGCACGCTAACCTTTGGTCAAAGTGAAGGTCCAGCTAATTAGGTAAGATGGAGGTGTATTGAAGAAGATGCACATTTGTTATTGAGTAAATAAATATTAAATTCTTTGTTTCGGACAAAAAAGATGCATATCAATAATTACATTGCATTTTCATATTTATTACAATTTATAAGTTTAAAATGATTAATTAGTTACTAATGTCATATTCTAAATATTAATAAATCACTAATTAAAAATAGTTAAAGTAAACATGTTCAAGTTATATGTTGCATTAAAATTTAAATAATAATAATAATTAAAGGCAGCAATTTTGGGGACGGCACACATCGTGCGGTGATTCCTTACCCTGTCGCCCAAACCACTGACAGTTTAGTTGTAAGATGTTTATATTTTTAATATATTTTTAAATAAAATGTATAAACGTAGAAAATAAGAGATAGTAAAGATAAATGAGCATAATGAATAAGTCAATTTTAAAGGGTTGAAGATAAAATTTACCGTGCTAAAGACCTCCATCCAGCTTTAGCTGCAAACGCTCCTCTGATGATAAATTACGGATTATTTTTATATCAAAACATCGGTCTGCTTGTTTGCCATCCTAGAATATAAGGTTTTGCGTTTGATTGTTCGAATTCTTGTATTGTTTTATAAATTCCTTATATTATTTAAAGAGGATTAAAAATAGTGTTTGTTTGTTTAATAGATCAACTCGGGAACTACTGATCCGATTTCGAAAATTCTTTCATTGAATATCTTTACACAGAGATAGTTTTTGTTAATCAGTTTTGCAAACGTTTTTACAAGATTTTGAGTTGTTACATACTAGCTGTTGCTCTTGGTCTTGCTAGCGTATTCACGTTCTTTTGCGCTCCCGTGGGTTTTTTTTTGAATGACTAACTTGTTGCTAATCTCGCGATTTTTTGCAACTTCACCGAACTTTGACACTCCCGTGGGAATACGTTGAGATATGAGAATAAAAAACAGTCCATGTCTTTCTCCTGATTAGATACACATTATTTGACCTGACAATTATCCAATCCGACGCAACGTTAATTTTATTAGGAAATAAAAAAAAACACATTTTGTGTTACCCGATCCGAGAATCAATTAGAGATCTCAGGCTGTGAACGCCAAAACCGGACAACTAAGCCATTGAGGTGAAAATTAAAGAGATATACAAAAATAGCAGTTTTAAGATAACTTATACATAAGAACACACAAGATGTAGATTTAATAAAACCACAGGCAAGAAATATTTCTTATCTGTGGTAAAACAGTATGTTTAAACTGACGTAGCTAAAGTAAATAAGTGAACTATTGTGGTAACAGCCTACAAGATAGATCACTGTCTGTTATAGTCTGTGAATCACTGAATAAAACATGATCGTATTTAACTAAATAACATTGTTGTTATAGAAACCTCTCAGATAATTTAAAGTTAGAACTTAGAGGATATGCCATATAGAGCTCGTTTGTTAAGTCATATAAATTGGAAACATCTAAGCACCAGACAAATTTTAAGAAACGATTCGGAATCGACAGCACTTTCGATTTATAAGAAAACTAAAAAAATAAAAAATAAACTAAAATAAAACTTGCATGGTTATAACGTAAATAGATAATAAAACTGGTTCTCACCGATCGTAGTCGCATTCGCAGGTTGGTGGCGTCATGCCTCATAGTAGGTACAACATAGCGTGACAACAAGTGAAGCATTTTTGCGGACTATTTTAAATAAATGTTGTAAAAGTAAATAGAGAGATTTTAGTAACAGATTTTAATATCTGACATTATGTTTGAAGTGCATTATCATTTAAGCCATTCAAAAATCTTATCTAAAGTTGTGTTAAATTCTTCTTCCTGTGAATCATGTTAAGTCACATTTTTGACAGTAATGGATTACTTATCGTTCTGAAATTCCCTCTCCTATTTAGTATGAAGGATCCAGACATCCTCTTGGTTGTGTGCGGGTTTTTCCTAGTTATTAATTGCAGGATTCTAACAAAGCATTTATGGCGGCAAGCGGTGACAAGTAAGTTGCCTAATACTGATGTCAGAAAGGACTGACCTGACTAAGGCGATAAAACAAACCTGGGTGTATAGTGGTATAGACAGGATAAAAGAGAATACGTACCGAATTTAACTATTTCCTCATATTAAACCTTTTCTGTTGTGCCAACTCAGAAGCTTGGTCAGATTTTTGTATTATTTGGTATTGATGTGCTTAATAAATGTAGGTATTATATAGTCTATTTAAGCATTATATGTAACAGTAACATTGACTAAGACCCAGTTACATACGAACATAATTGGGTTTAAATACATTTATTTATTTTATTTACCTACGTGTTCAAAGGTAAATTAAAATGCAAGTACACTCTAAGCTAATATATGCTCTGATTCCACTTAGTTCGGCCATCTTGGTGGTCCACGTTTTTGATAAACACTCATGTGGTCAATCGGAAATGTATTATTATTTATATTGTAAGTAGAGTTTTTGTGTGTGTTTGATATTAACATATATTTCAACGGGACTCTATATCAATATTGAATCTTAACGATTTGATTTGCTTACAACTTCGATGACACGATGACTTGAAGGAAGATAATTTAAAGTTTTCAATGAACCCCTGACAAAACCTTTATGTAATGTAGCTAAGAATCATCTCAATCATGTCAGCTTTTAAACAAAAAAAAAACGTATCGAAATCGGTCTATACATTAGAACTTATAACACCCCTCATTTTTAGTTGGGAGTTAATAAAACCCCGCAATTTTGCGGGTTCCAGGGATGAAACAAAGCATCACAATTGTTTAAGAGCTACGATGCCATCGACAAATACATATATACACTCAAACATGTCATACTTATATGACTTATAACACTTCTCTTTTTTGACGTACTTTAGTTAAACTGCAACGATTACAAACCAAGAAACGGTAACTTTTATAATTTGATCCATTAGCCACCTCCCAGTTCAATTCATTAGGTCCTCGTCACCAAATCCTTATCATTAGAAAATATGAACAGAGCTAGTTAAGGTGTATCGAGTGAGTTCAAACTTTACCAGCAGACATTCCAGGGTTACGTCTCCTATCTTTGAGTGAGTTGAAGACCTTAAATGCCTGGACAGATCTACATAAACTGTTGCTAAGAACCAAGGCGATCAAGTCAGTGTTTAAACAAAAAAAATCGCTTCAAAGTCTGTCCATCCGTTCAAAAGCTATAATGCCACAAACAATTTTTTTAATGACTTATACGTTGCTTACCTCGCGGTTTTTACAACTTCACTGGACTTTGCCACAGACAGACATACAGGCACACACTTTTTACAGCTAAAGATAAAACACACGCCTAACTACATCGACCAACTGCGAGGCTCGGGTTCGATTCCCGACGGGGGCAGGCATTTGTGTGATGAACATTTAGATGTCTGCATTTCCGGGTTTGGGTGTTTATTCAATTTATTCGGTATCTATTTAAGTATTTATATGTATTAGTATAGGTCGCGGCACGAAACTCTAGCGCTGAGCGAAACGTGGAGGGGATAGCTGCGCATGGGTACCGTCGCGCACGCAATACAAATTAGTAATTTAATTGCTTAATTAAAAACAGCAAAATAATGTTTTAATGTAAAGTCAAATAGTAAGTCTAGCGGTGAACAAAATGTGGAACTTAACTGCGTATGGGTACTGTCACGCACGCAAATATTACTTAAGTAATATTACTTCATGTTACCTACAATATAATTTTTAACAAGTTTATTGGGAGTAGAAAAATAAATACACTATCGGATTTGTAAATT
>NJDC01000143.1:0-24540 GCA_002245475.1 Calephelis virginiensis
GAAAATTTTTAAGTTAGATTAGCTTTAGCGGTGACACAACAAAATCGGCACCAATAGAAGTTACTTTAGACATAAAATTCACGTAAATTATGATTGCAAAACAACATGCAAAAAACGCTATAAAACATTCTAAAAACTATTTAAAAACATCATTTTCTAAGTTAAATTAATCATATAAACCAAAACAGAGTATATAAGCTCTTAATTATATACAAAAAGTTTGTTATTTACTTAAACTAAATCACTCATATGTCAATATTCACATAGGCTCAAAATGTCCGTAAGGTACCAACGCGTGCCATCCTTCGGATTGGGTCACTCCCGCCGATACCGTCTAGTTGTCTATGGTCGTATGCTACATTGTCTTTGGTCGTCGTGCACAGATATACTATTGGAAATCATAACCACTGTTCCCAAACCAGATTCTGATGAGCTTCTCGATTCACAATTGATATTTTTATTATATTTATTTATTTATGGAAAATTTAACAGCTTTAACATAATAGGAGTATACCTACTACAAAATACTTTTTGTAGTTGTAAGTTTTGTTAAGGCACTAGAGGTCCAGTTACAGGTTTTAAACGGTAATTAAAAACTATTGTAACTTATTACATATTATGTAAAGGAAAACTGTATCATGTTTTAATATTAATTGAACGACAAAACCTGACAAAAAAACTTCATTGAAATAACGTGAAAATGGCGTAGTTTAACACGAAATGTTCATAAAACATTAATTAAAATTGATCTTTTTGGTATCTATTAACGGCACTAGTTGCCCGGTTAAAACTTCTTACGTTTAAGCGGAGTTTACCTTACGATGCGCATTAAGAAATGTACTTAACGTTAGCGTTAACGAAGAGATAAGCCGCCGTTAAAAGTACCTCAGAAACCGGTCTTAAACCACTCGCATAAAAAAAATCGAAACGTATGGAGTATTTCAGAAGTTAAAAACAATGAGTGAATGGTAAGGTACCTTTGGCTTCCCGGCGTATGCTGGCGTTCCGCTCCCGGCGCCAGAGCCGCTCGTGGTGCGCGGCGCTCTCCACATCGGGCGGCGGCGACCCCCCCGCGGGGCAGCAGCACGGACCAGGGCGCCCCCCCGCGGGGCAGCAGCACGGGGCCGGCGCCCGCCCCACGGGGCAGCAGCACGGGCCCGGGGGCCCACCGCCGCCAGAGCCCCGCGCGAACTGCCCGCGCGCCCACTCCACGAACTGGGTCTCCACGATCGCCTTCTTGTACGACTGACCTGGGTTGTATTAACATTCTCTTTTATTTCACATTATAAAATTACACAAAATGAATCTAACCCCAAAGTTAACAACGGTGATAATATATAGAAACACTTAAATACATACCAGAACAAATTTAATAAACACCCAGACCCGGAAATAATGACATCTAAATGTTCATCACACAAATGCCAGCCCCCGTCGGGAATCGAACCCGAGTTGGTCGGTGTAATTAGGCATAATAAACACCCAGACCCGGAAATAATGACATCTAAATGTTCATCACACAAATGCCAGCCCCCGTCGGGAATCGAACCCGAGTTGGCCGGTGTAATTAGGCATAATAAACACCCAGACCCGGAAATAATGACATCTAAATGTTCATGACACAAATGCCAGCCCCCGTCGGGAATCGAACCCGAGTTGGTCGGTGTAATTAGGCATATACGCTAGCCACTCGACCAACGAGTCGGGGCAGATTTCACATTATATCTGTGGTATTTGAAGGAGCAAGCAACCTTTTAAAGTACATGGGCAACTCCCCATACATGATTTTACCTGAGATAATTTTGAAGCGTCTATGTGAAAAATGTTTAAGTTATAGGGATCGTATTACTCAAATAATCTTATCAAGAATGTTTGAACTAAAACTTCGCAAAAAAAGAATCGTAACAAAATATTACAGATTTAAAAATTCCCGCTCCCAGTAGTTTTTGTTTGCTATACCTACGTGGCACCACTATCGCGTAGTTGTCTAAGGTTATGGTTGCATTAAGTGTCTATGTAGTTACGATTCTTCTCTGTGAGTACCTATTATTGTTCTGGGCTGTCAATTTTAAATCTCGTGTCACCCAGCTTTTTTAATTTTCTTATCAAGTGTGACATTTCCGAAAAGATATTTGAAGATTTCTCTGTTATTATTTTATATTCCTATGTTGTGGCAATTTTCTTGTTACTTTTGTTGTTATGTTTTTACTTTTGTGCCACTATAAAATATATGGTTGGAAAACTAAAATCGAGGTGTGTTTTCGCATGTGATGAACTTAGCTTTCTACATCAATATATTGTAGACAAGCCATCGCTCGCGTCTGTAGATTATGCAGCCTCCTGCGTGAGCATTTAAAAACGCCCTAACTTTATTAAGCTACATCAGTTCCTACTTATTTTTTTGTGATTGCACTATGATTATAACTACTTCTAAACCAAATTTTAGGACAATCAGTTCAGATTTTAAGACATGTCAAATAGATAAGCGTGAATGGTCAACGAACGTCTGAATGTACAAAACATCTTTGCTAGTTTTTTGAAGTTATACTTCTTTTGGCGCGATTGGGAAAAATGATAAGTATCTTCACGCCCATAACCCCGAAGAGGTAGGCAGAGGCACAACCAGGGCACCCACGACTAGCCGAAGATATTAAGTCCCACAAGGTGGCAAGCCTATCCCGAGCAACATTTTTTTTATTAGAACATTTGGAAAAACCCAATTTTCTTTTTGTTGCCCGACCCGGAATTCGAACCCGGGACCTCATGCAGTCAAGTCCAACAACTGAACCGCTTGACCACAGAGGGAAAAATGATGAGAGTGAATTTTTACGATGCGCGCGCACACCGACAGATAAATGTGACAGTCTGAAGTTAGTTGCTACCGACAGAAAAAAGCAACACCCTGAACTTAGTTGCGAACCTTTTTATTTGGTATTTTTGGATTGTTACGCCAAAGAAGTATAACTTCTTACGTGCGTACATGAGTACACACACTCTTTTCTTTTATTTTTTATTTTGTAAAAGTATTATTACATAAGTGTATTGGATACGTTTTTGATTGGTTGAATCCAAAAATCCATTTAATATGAAATACTTTAAATTCGAAAATCTGTCTGATAAGCTTTCATGCCTAAACTGAACAATCGATTGTTATGAAAGGAGATTAAACTTTTTTGTATGAACCCTGGATTAGTGCCTGGCCGTTAGAGGTGCGACTAATATATTCGTAATAGGTAGATATATTATAATACCAGCTATGTATATTCATATTAGCATACGCGATTATAGAGTAATAGGTTACCAGGTATTAGTCAAATAATAGGTTCGCAGCACAGAACAATATTACTCACAGAGAAGAACTGTATCTACATATACAATAAATGCAACCATAGCCTTACACAGCTACGAGACAGTGGCGCCCCGTAGGTATATCAAACGAAAACTACTAGGAACGGGTTTTTTTTATATTTAATATTTAATTACTTTTTAATTTGTTGATAAAAAAACAAATTGCCACTAAAATTTAAAAAACTCAAAATCGTTTATTCAACTTACAAAAAACACTTATAAACGCAAAGGGTACAATAACATTACATTAATTAGAAATTTTAGGGGCAACTCAATTTCTTATCAAATAAGGCAATTATATCATGCATAGAAAATAACAAGTAAAACAGAAATTGTTTTTTCACATTTTTATTCTTAATTTTTTACATTTCATCAATAGCTGTTTTTTATGCAAATGCAAGAAAACAGTAAGAATAGGTTAAGAAAACTGTTATAAATCACATTCATGTCTTCATTTGGCATTTTTTATAATCGTTTACAGACATTTTAAACAAAATTCACCAATTTCACTATTTTCTAAAAATCACTAGCAAATTAACCTAAAAAGTTTCCAGGCGTAACTTTAATACGTCGAACGTCCTTTTTTAAAAATATAAACACTTAAGACCAGTAAAAACACCGTAATCTTTAAATTGGAATGATGCGACGAATTCACAACTCACATAACACAAAATATCGTCACGAATCAATTAATGTACTCGTATTTATAATAATGGCGGCTTCGGATTTCTAACAAACTCGCATGCCAGTGTGACCGGTTATTTCAAATAAATAATATGAAAATCAGCAATTCCCTAATTAATTGATTAATGAGCTATTTATTAAAATATAAAGTATATATTTTAAATAACAATATTTTAATAACACTTGTATGTATATTATTTTTTTGGTAGTGCAGCCTATATCAGCACACCCACATGCAAACATTTTGTATGTGTTAAGTGCGAAAATACGTCTATACGAGAAACACAGGATCCTGGTTCGCAGTACGTAGCGCGGTGGCTCACCGTTGCCGCCGTACCGATCCGAGACGGGCGAGGGAGAGAGACGAACATTGTTTTGTATTGTATGAATATAATTTGGCTGCGTACTGCGTGCGTGTGTAATTTGTATATTGTAAAGACATAGTTATACACGTCGGGCTTCGTATGAAAC
Source organism: Calephelis virginiensis (assembly GCA_002245475.1). Taxonomy (NCBI): domain Eukaryota; kingdom Metazoa; phylum Arthropoda; class Insecta; order Lepidoptera; family Riodinidae; genus Calephelis; species Calephelis virginiensis. Next base: position 4,504 of record NJDC01000143.1, read on the forward strand.
CTGCAGGAGCAGGTAACAAAGCAAGCAAGCAATGAAAACAACTCTGTTCACATTTGGTCACTAGTTCGTCGCATTAACTTAGTTTAGCTAATACGGATATTAGTTTATAGGTAATAATAATATGTAGTGATCAATGCTCACAGCGACTCCGTATTGTTTCATATTGTATTCGTCGGACCCGGCACGTGCTCGCAGCGATTGAAATATAATTAATAACAATTCATTACTTTGTTAGTACTTTTTTTGGATTTTTTGCTTTTGGTGGAGGTTTTGGCGGTGGTTTTTGTTGTTCAGATCATCGAACAAGACTGAAATCAGAGAAAGTGAAACAATTATTGTTTTTAAATGTGAATATGTGAACATATTTTTAATGTTTTAAGTACATACATGTTTCAATAAAAACTAATTTTTGTGTTAATCATACTATTATTGTTTATTTTTACTGTATAATATGATATTCACGAGAATATTGTATTTCATATTGATTGATTATTGTAGAGATTACGCGGGTATTAATATTAGATCGTGTATCTATCGCTGATTATCAGCTAGTTATCTAATATTTGACTAATATCCAGTAATAGGTATGATATCATAATATGCGATAACTAATATATTCAGTAATAGGATTACCTAAAAATTACCCTAATATAACATCTCTACTGGCCGTCATTTTGGGTTTTTTTTAATGGCGGCGCCCGATCATTTCTACAATCATCGATAGAGGACATTTCTACAAACAAAAAAGTATTCGGATCAACATCTGCTAAAGCGTCACGTTACAGAGTTATTTCCGAAACAAAACGATGATGAGAATTTGGCACAAATCAATGAAATTATATACTAAATACTTACGAGTATTAGCAGTAGTAAAATGTTAATGTAACAATACTATATTAATATAATAACAATTTGAAGTTGTATTTTTGTAACCATGATAGGCATAGTTCATTACATTTTAGCCATTTTAGAAAAATATACAGTGAGCAATGTTGGTAAAAATTTTTGAATTATGAGATTGCTACGACGGCTAGCTAATTTATGAACATTGATTGTTTATATTTATTTTCTATTTATATAATAAAAATACGTAAATAATATGTAAATTTTTTATTCGTTTACAAGGACACCTTTGACCGCTATCTTACCGGATGGTAAGTGACGATGTAGTCTAAGATGGAGGCGGGCTAGCTTGGAAGGGGATAGTGATTACACCCCTGACTGTTTCTAAAGGACCTTGAAACGAAATACTAAATCGCTTAAAGGTAGGTTTATTATCGTTAGAGTGGTAACTAGCTACGGCCAACTATATTGTGCGTAGAGGCGTTTAATTCAATACATTGTGTCTACAAGGTATTTGAAGTACTCACCATCGATCTTTTATTGTAAATAATTATGTAACGTGACGTTTTCGGATATGTTGACGATAATATTTTTTTGTTCGCGTAAGTATTTCTAAAAAGTATAAGAAAGTTTTAACTTGCGCCATCATTTTGGAAAAAAATAAAAATGGCGGCGGTTGACTACCCTACAAAGTATGGAGGGTAGAGGTAAGGAGCGCACACTTACATAGCCTTTTGACTCAAAAAGTGTCTACAAAATAGCATTAAATAAAGGGGCCAGAATGACGCTATGTAGTGGAGGGTATGATGTGAATTTAACTGTTTTAGATGGCTTAAAGTAGATTGCTGATTTTTTTTTTATGACATTGGAAGGCAAACAAGCAGACGGATTTCCTGATGTTAAGAAATTCACGCCACCAAAGGTAGAAATGGTACGTTGCCAACCTGAGGCCGGGATGTTAGGCCTCGAGCATAAGTAAGTTTATCGGCTACCTTACCCTCCGAACCGGAACACGTCATGACGTTATGGCGGCAGGAATAGGTAAGGCGGTGGTACCAATCCGGGCGAGTCGCTGCTAAACTCTAACACCTATTCAGATGTCACAGTGTTAGTGACGGTGAGCCTATGCTCGCCTTTTACGAGCTGCCTGGCTGTCTAATAAGGAGCCCGGACCAACACGGGAAAAGTAATAATTGAAAGTAGTAAAATAATATCAAGTATTCTCACCGACTAAAGTAGTTATTTTATGTGTTGTAATTAAAAGTTAAACGGTTATCGTAGTTATCTTTCCTTTTTCAATTTGATTGTCAGTCTAAAAAACTACTTTTAGCGCTTTCTTTAAAAAACGGTCTTCTGGTACAGCATCGCCATCTTAATTTAAGGCGATTAAGGGAACACTTTTGTAACACAGAGTGTGCGTTCCTTACCTTTACCCTCCATACTACAAAGGTTGAAACCACTTTGGTAGGCATATCAAAAATTCGAGTTTAAATATGAAATATATGAATATTGACTATAATGGGGGTATTAGTTGTATTTCTTGGTTACATTTGATGATAAAATTATTTGCATGTTAATTTTTTTACGATATTGGTAAGGGGTTGTCCATAAATTACCCAGTCAACAGTCCACACAAAAGCGATTTTGCCGCTTACCCGTTTGAAAATGGCGGCAAAATAAAAGTTGTTACGTTTGGCGAATAACGACGATATATTTCGATTTATGTATTAAAAACATATAAATGTATATATTTTTAGGATCCCTGAGAATTAAGCTACGTAATAACGTAAAAATGTGTGTGTTTAACCCCAAAACCATTTGCAACAAACAAAACGTGAATAAACTTTTCGTGTTTTTTCCCAATTTTCCCAAGAAAACCATTTCTTATAAAAAACAATCGTGTTTTATATACCTTCTATATACTTTATTCGAAAGAACATGAAACGTTTAACAGAATGCAATTACAAAAACAACAATGTCAATGCAAATAATTTACAACACAAGCTTGGGAAAAAAAGTGCTCGTTATCTCACTACCTGCTACCCGGTACTACATAATGACGGCCAGTAGAGATGTTATATTAGGGTAATTTTTAGGTAATCCTATTACTGAATATATTAGTTATCGCATATTATGATATCATACCTATTACTGGATATTAGTCAAATATTAGATAACTGGCTGATAATCAGCGATAGATACACGATCTAATATTAATACCCGCGTAATCTCTACAATAATCAATCAATATGAAATACAATATTCTCGTGAATATCATATTATACAGTAAAAATAAACAATAATAGTATGATTAACACAAAAATTAGTTTTTATTGAAACATGTATGTACTTAAAACATTAAAAATATGTTCACATATTCACATTTAAAAACAATAATTGTTTCACTTTCTCTGATTTCAGTCTTGTTCGATGATCTGAACAACAAAAACCACCGCCAAAACCTCCACCAAAAGCAAAAAATCCAAAAAAAGTACTAACAAAGTAATGAATTGTTATTAATTATATTTCAATCGCTGCGAGCACGTGCCGGGTCCGACGAATACAATATGAAACAATACGGAGTCGCTGTGAGCATTGATCACTACATATTATTATTACCTATAAACTAATATCCGTATTAGCTAAACTAAGTTAATGCGACGAACTAGTGACCAAATGTGAACAGAGTTGTTTTCATTGCTTGCTTGCTTTGTTACCTGCTCCTGCAGGTTTCATACGAAGCTCGACGTGTATAACTATGTCTTTACAATATACAAATTACACACGCACGCAGTACGCAGCCAAATTATATTCATACAATACAAAACAATGTTCGTCTCTCTCACTCGCCCGCCTCGGATCAGTACGGCGGCAACGGTGAGCCACCGCGCTACGTACTGCGAACCTATTATTTGACTAATACCTGGTAACCTATTACTCTATAATCGCGTATGCTAATATGAATATACATGGCTGGTATTATAATATATATACCTATTACGAATATATAAGTCACACCTCTAACGGCCAGGTACTAATCCAGGGTTCATACAAAAAAGTTTAATCTCCTTTCATAACAACCGATTGTTCAGTTTAGGCATCCAATACACTTATGTAATAATACTTTAACAAAATAAAAAATAAAAGAAAAGAGTGTGTGTACTCATGTACGCACGTAAGAAGTTATACTTCTTTGGCGTCACAATCCAAAAATACCAAATAAAAAGGTTCGCAACTAACTTCAGGGTGTTGCTTTTTTCTGTCGGTAGCAACTAACTTCAGAGTGTCACATTTATCTGTCGGTGTGCGCGCATCGTAAAAATTCACTCTCATCATTTTTCCCAATTGTGCCAAAAGAAGTATAACTTCAAAAAACTCACAAAGATGTTTTGTACTTTTACACGTTCGTTGACCATTCACGCTTATCTATTTGACATGTCTTAAAATCTGAACTGATTGTCCTAAAATTTGGTTTAGAAGTAGTTATAATCATAGTGCAATCACAAAAAAATAAGTAGGAACTGATGTAGCTTAATAAAGTTAGGGCGTTTTTAAATGCTCACGCAGGAGGCTGCATAATCTACAGACGCGAGCGATGGCTTGTCTACAATATATTGATGTAGGACGCTATGTAATGAAAACTTACTAAGTTCATCACATGCGAAAACACACCTCGATTTTAGTTTTCCAACCATATATTTTAGGGTGGCACAAAAGTAAAAACATAACAACAAAAGTAAAAGAAAATTGCCACAACAAACATAGGAATATAAAATAATAACAGAGAAATCTTCAAATATCTTTTCGGAAATGTCACACTTGACAAGAAAATTTTAAAAGCGCGATGAAAAAGCTGGGTGATATGGAGCGCGGCAGACGGAGCCATAATATGGCCGTATCGGTTGAGCAGACTTTTTTTTCTTTTTATAAGAGGCATGTAATGGCTGCGAGCCGTTGAACGGTTGAAGTAATTTTCTTTAAATTTTCTGCACCGAACGCACCCCCTTGGTGAGATGTCGTGAGAATTTATTCAACCCCTACCCCAACCCCCAATCTCACGTGAGATTTTTCAAAATGTGGATTGTGACGCGACGTGAAAACAAAGGACGGTCTGTACTATAAATTCAGATTAAATTGACCTATTTATACGTAATAGGTCAATTTATGGATTAAAAATAAATATGGTGGACTGACAGTCACTACATGTATAACGCCTGAGTACGAATAAAATTATTTTCTTTCAAACGAATTAGTAAATGATCCTGATCGTATTCATCCAGACTAAATCTTAAGAATGTACAATCTGGATTGAATAGAGCAAAACAGTTTTTCTTGTTCCAGCAAAAAAAATGCATGCTATTTGCCGAGACCCCCCTCTCTTCAACGTAAGATTATATGAGATTCGACCCCCTCCTCCCCTTAAACATCTCACGTAATTTATGGACGCTCACAAAGCAAACAAGCAGACGGATTTCTCGATGGAAACAAATTCACGCCGCTTAGTAATACCAAAGGTGTTAATGGTGCGTTGCCAACCTGAGGCCGGGATGTTAGACCTCGAGCAAAAGTAAGTTTAGCGGCTACCTCATCAACGGCAAGCACTGACGTTATTATTTTATTATGGCAGCAGGAACAGGTAAGACAATGGTACCAACCCGGGCGAGTCGCTGTGATACTCTACCGATAAAGTTTATCAAAACAAACAACAAACAACCCCAACACTATTCAGTTGATCATTTGTGTTTGTTTAGTGTGGTGATAGTAAGTGTTACCGTCACTGACGTTACATATTTGCGCTTTCCTTCAACTCCTCAGAGCATTCCCCATGATAGATGTGGTAGAGAACACTGAGTGACCCAACATCTCTACGCAAAGCTAAGGAATCAAGCAATTGGTAATTGCCCGGTCATTGACAATTCGAATTGCTCTACGTTGGATGCGGTCAACCGGGAGGATATGGTACTGCGGAGTCCCTGCCCAGAGTTGACAGTACTCCATATGAGGCTGAATTTGCGCTTTATAGTTGTAAGCGATGGGTCGGCTTGAAATACTGTCTCGCTTTACTGAGCACACCAAGTTAGAGGCTATTTTAGCCTTCTCCTCCAGATGACCACGAAATTGAACATTACTCGAAATGTCAACGCCGAGTATACCAATGCATGCTGTGGCAGAAAGGGAAACGCTCTCAAATCAAGGAGATGAGACAAAGGGAGTCTTTTTAGCGGAAAACGCGCAAACTTGTATCTTGTTAGGGTTAAATTGCTCTGGTGCAATCTGCTGGCCCCAAAACGAAATTTCAGACAGAAGATTGTCAATTTTAGACATAAGTTGGTTCCGACTCTCGATTACATGTTCCCGCGACATATTATATCGGTCAAAGTATAAGGCTTCCCCAGTAGTGTCGTCTGCATAGCAATGAGTGTCACTAATTTGCAACATGTCATTGATATGCAGAAGAAACAAAGTAGGAGAAATCACACAGCCTTGAGGAACACCAGCATTGACAGGTTTGGACACCGAGTCCACACCGTCAACAACGATCTTGATGCTACGACCCGTCAAAAAACTAGTGATCCATGTACATCATTTCTCAGGAAGACCGTAAGAAGGAAGCTTCGATAGAAGCGCCTTGTGCCACGCCCGATCGAAGGCTTTCGCTATGTCCAAAATGACAGCCAATTTGCGTGCTCGCTTGACAGCCTTGCGTTCGACTGCTTGCGCCCATCGGTGTGTTAAGTAAACCAAAAGATCACCAGCTGAACGACCACGACGGAAACCGTATTGACGATCTTTTAATAGCTGGTGCTCCTCTTGGTACCTTAAGAGCTGGCAGTTAGTTATGGATTCCATAACTTTGGAAAACAAGGAAGTTTTAGCTATGGGCCGGTAATTGGACGGATCCGAGCGATTACCTTTTTTAGGGATCGAGTGTACTAAAGCGGTCTTCCATGAATTCGGTACAATGCCTGATGAATAGGAGAGCCGGAAGAGTGGCGTTAAAAACTGGTGCCAGCTTAGGAGCACACACTTTGAGAACAATCGGAGGGATACCATCGGGTCCACTCGACTTGTTGACGTCCAATGAAATAAGTGTTCTACGCACAGAACTCTGCAGAAACTTTATTTCTGGCATAGACACTTCACACCGCGGGATAGTCGGCGGCGTGTTTCCATGGTCATCTAAAGTCGAGTTGCAAGCAAAGAGGGAGCCTAGAAGTTCGGATTTCTCTTTCGCATCATGGGCCAGCGATGCATCACTCCGGTATAATGATGGCAAAGATGGCTTCGCGAAATTTCCTTGGACAGCCTTGACGAGAGACCAAAACGCTCTTATTCCCGAAGGTAAGCGGGCCAATTTCTCGCCAATTCTGCCAATGTGCTCCGATTTTGCCCTGGCAATAGATCTTTTGAGAGACCTAGAGGCAGAATTATACTCCTTTTTAATCGAGCTGGTGTTTTCATCGCAAGACTTCGCTGCCGTGGCCCAGGCCTGGTAGCATTTCCGCTTATGGCTAAGTGCTATCTTACAGGGGCGACTAAGCCAAGGCTGAAATTTGCCACCAACAGGCACTGAAGAGAACGGAATATACAGTTCCATACCTTGCAGCACCACATCAGTGACAGCATCAGCAACGATGTGTGAAGATTAAATCCTCAAATTAAATAAATGTATTTAGCAAAGTTTGACTAAGGGCCGTCCTCCAATAATTGATCTGAAGACAGACGATCTTAGAGTAAATAACTTTAGTTAGAATAAATAGGGAAGTGACGATCCCACCACCCGCTGTGTGGTATGAACCACCAGCGCTATCAGTCAACCGACGAACGGCGATAAACCGTTCCATGGAGGGTGGAGCGTCCTTGTGAAAACTTCCACCCTACTGTTGATCCCCAACCCACGAGCCAAGCCAAGCGTGGGGATTACGGCAAAACCCTCCAAAAACCTTGGCCCCCAGACTTCGGCAGGTCCGCTTAACTGAGTCTACGGTAACGGCAGAGTAAGGGGTGCTAGGAATCTCCGGACTGAGCTAGGCTTAGGCTACCAGCTGACGAACCTGGCCCTGGTAACGCAGAACTGCCGCACGTTCCGGTCTGGCGAGAAGATCCTGGAGTTGGCAGAGTGTTTGGACAAGTTATGCTGGGACGTTGTGGGACTATCTGTAGTCCGAAGACAGGGAGAGGACTCGATAATCCTCAAGTCCGGTAACTTGTTCCACCACCGGGAAGGTGACGCGTCCGGAGCTAACTCATCAAAAACGTGGAGGCGATCGGGAGTGTGCCGATAATGGTGGCGCATGTGATACTCAGAATAACCAAACGGTATTCGCTGAAGGTCATACAGGTCTACGCCCCGACTTCATTCTTTCTTTCAATAAATATTTTTTCTTTCTTTCTTTCTTCTTTTCTTTCAGCGCACTCTGACGACTAGGTGGAGGCGATGTACGAGGACATATCGAAAGCCATCCATACTATACTACACGGTGGTGATGGGCGACTTCAACGCAAAGCTGGGTATGAGAGAGAGCGATGAGCTAAAAGTGGGATATTTGGTGTTGGCAGGCGTAATCCTAGAGGTCAACGGTTGGCTGAATTTCCGGACAAGGAAGGACTCTTTATGACGAATTTATTCTTCAGAAAAAAGTCAGATCGTAAATGGACCTGAATTAGCCCGGATGGGTCAACAAAAACGAGATAGACTTCATGTTGTCTACCAGACGCCACATATTCAATGATTCTGTGATTAATAAGCTGAAAACCGGCAGTGATCATCGGATGGTAAGAGGCACATTGAATATCGACACAAGGCTTTGAACAGTCACGGCTGATGAAGTTTACGCTCCGTATAACCTCAGTCCGATGCCAAAATCCCAAAAACTATCAGCTCGAACTTTGAAATCGCTTCGAATGCCTGGCAGAATGCGAATCAAGAGACGATTTGAACAATGGGTTTGTGCAAGCTGTCCAAGAGGCCGGGTCAAAATTTTTTAAGACTTGGAGAAAGAAAAGAACAAGAAAGCTCTCAGACCGTACTCTCGAACTCATGGGCGAACGGGACGAAATGCAGTTGCAGTCTTCAGTTGACTTGCAAAAGTACAGGGAGCTAAACATACAAGTCTCTAAGGCGTTGCGGGCAGACCTGCGCAGCTTTAATACGTCTCGTATTAAAGAGGCTATCGAGCGTAATCGAGCTAAGGATTTGTCTGTTGGCCAGACCCAACTGATTAAAAACTGAAGACCGAAAATGGCACCGTAATTTCATCTAAGACTGAGATTTTGAGAGAGGTCGAGAAGTTCTATGGACAGCTATACAATTCAACACGACACGTTGTCAGTTTGGAAGAGACCCTAGAGCCAAACTCACCCGACATTACACCGAAGACGTCCCGGACGTCCAGCCTGTATGAGATTCGGATGGTCCTGAAACAACTGAAGAACAATAAGGAGCCGGGGAACGATGGAATTACTGCTTAGCTACTGAGAGCGGGTGGAATGGCAGTACTTAAAGTGCTGCAGAAGCTATTTAATTCCGTCATTCTCGAAAGCAGTGTTCCAGAAGCGTGGACCAGAAAAAAAGGTTCCCTTTTTCAAAAAAGGTGACCAAACCTTATTGAAAAATTATAGACCCATCTCACATCTGAGCCACGTTTACAATTTGTTTTCAAAGATCATCACGAACCGACTTTCCAATCTCCCGAACAAGCCGGGTTCTGTAACGGCTTTAGCATCGTTAGACCACATTCATACGCTGCGCCTGATTATACAGAAGACCGAGGAGTATAATCGGCCATTATGTCTAGTGTTTGTGAACTACGAAGAAAGCCTTCGATTCGGTGGAGACATAGGCAGTGCTTCAGGCATTACAGCGGCGCCGCATCGACTATCGATACATCGAAGTGTTGAGGTGTTTGTACGAAAAAGCCACTACGTCGGTCCTATTACAGGATCAGAGCTCGAAACCGATCCATTTGCAGAAAGGTGTGAGACAGTGAGACGTTATTTCTCCAAAACTGTTCACTGCTGCACTGGATGATGTCTTCAAGCTTCTAGACTGGAAAATACTTAACACCAATGTCAATGGCGAGTACATCACTCACCATCGATTCACAGATGATATTGTGGTCATGGCGGAATCGCTGGAAGACTTTAGCACCGAGCGGTGACCTCGATAGAGTTTCCCAACCGGTGGGTCTTAAGATGAACTTAGAGAACTTTCGTCTTGTCCAACGTTCATGTTTCACCTATACCAGTTCAAGTTGGGAACTCAATTCTTGAAGTTGTTGATCAGTATATATACCTAGGTCAAGCTGTTCAGGTAGGTAAATCCAACTTCAAGAAAGAGGTCGACCGCCGAATCCAACTCGGATGGGCAGCGTTCGGGAAGCTAAAGGGTATCTTCTTGTCCAAATTACTGCAGAGCCTAAAGTCTAAAGTCTTCGACCAGTGTGTGTTACCGTTGATGACATATGGAACGAGACTTGGCCGTTAAATGTGGGCCTCTTAAATAAGCTCAGAGTTGCTCAGCGTGCTATGGTGAGATCTATGATAGCTGTTTCTCTGCGAGATAGAGTAACCGACAAAGTTCAGAGAGTCAGTAAGCTGAAGTGGCAATGGGCAGGCCACATTGCTCGCAGAACCGACAACCATTAGGGAAGAAAGGTTCTCGAGTGGCGGCCCCGCACCGGAGGACGTAGTGTTGGACGACCTCCCACCCGGTGGACTGATTAACTGGTCAAAGTCGCGGGGAGTCGCTGGATACAAGCAGCTGTTGACCGTGACTTGAAGCGCTGTTTGGGGGAGGCCTATGTCCAGCAGTGGACGTCCTCCGGCTGATGATGATGATGATAATGTTGAGAATAAATATATTTATTATTGATTAAGAATAAATAATTATAGCTAAAATGGTGTGTTTATTTGTAATATTTTGAAACAAAATTAATAAGCACAGGTTTTTGCACTATTTTGGTAAGTATAATTGAATTTTCTTTTTAGTCGATTTTAAAAAATTCGTTAGTTGGTCAATAAATTTAGCAACGGTCACACTGGGTAGGAGACATAAAAGTGATTTCACGACTAGAATGAACTTAAGTTCGGAAACAGCTTTTAAAAATGTTTTAATGACAGGTAGTCCTACATCGATGGCGTTAGTGTATCGTTTGTGAAGGAGCATACTTTGAAGGTGATAAAATAAATTTTAATGAATAAAAGTTTGTGTATTATTGATATTTTCCTGGTACGTTCTTGACTGTCTTATCAAGCATCAATATTTTTAGCAAACCGCACCTTCAGAATAAGAATAAGATGGTGTTCCATACATAATTGACAGCTGAAAACACATTACATAAACTATTTGAACATCTAAAAAAATGTGAGTCGAGATTGATAGTAGTAGGGGAGCCCGCGATGCAAAATGTGTAGTAACTCCAGCGTTATTGGGACTCACTGCACTTTGTCGATTAAATAATGGAGAGTAAAAAAGGTCATATAAGGTTTTTCTTTTTAGCGGTGCGTTAAGTGTCTAGAAGCTAAAATAGCAATTTCAGTCACTTGATCATAGCCGAACTTATCAGATATTAATAATATATATGCCTAATGTGTCTCCGATGACAGAAAGATGTCAATCAGACAGATTGCTGTAATGGACAATTAACACATATAACTTGGTTTTTGAAAGTTTCTGAAACTCCTACTCCCGTACGTCTTGTCCAAGTCATCAGAAAATTCAAACATGCACTTACTGGCATGCAATAAGCTCGCCGTACTTTAATCTGAACTGCGCGAGTATATTTTCAATCCAAAAAAAATTAGACAAAGAACCCTACATGTGCGTCTCTATGTGGAGATTTGATACATAATGGAGGTGTTCAACAATGGTACAGGGTATTTCCCACATCTTAATCTGTAGCGCCGGAGTTAGTCCAAAAATCCCCTCTTGGGCTCCCCTATTATAGCTGCTTCGTGAGAAAGCTAAATCTGTTGCACGTTAAGCACGATAAGGTGAGCACGAGGTCGTACGGTACAATACACAAATATAGATGGTGAACTCACTAGAGGTGGAAGAGGAGGAGTCCCGGTCACGCACCGCCACAGAATCCTCGGAGATGGTGTGAGGTAGCCCGGATTTGCCGCGCCGGTGACCTACAGACAACGACAACTTTTATAATAATATACAAAAAATGCTTTAGATCATTGTATCTTACAAGCTTACTATAGCATGGCAAGAATTTTGCAGAAAACTAAGAGAAAATATGGATTTTGTTTTAATCGTCTAGAGAAAATGAGTCTTGGTCGAGTGGCTAGCGTATTCGCCTAACTGCATCGACGAGTCGCGAGGCTCGGGTTAGATTCCCGACGGGGGCAGGCATTTGTGTGATGAACATTTAGATGTCCGCATTTCCGGGTCTGGGTATTTATTAAATTTATTCTGGTATCTACTTAAGTATTTCTATGTAATAGTATCGTTGACTAACACCCATAACACAAGCATATATGTAATTTGCTTACTTTTGGGGTTAGATTCAATTTGTGTAACTTTTCCAGGAATATTTATAAACAGAAAAATGACCAAAGTTGCCGCATCACACCAATCCAAAACAGTTTTATAATCCTTCATCTTGATTCAAACAGTACATTGTCATAAATTTGGACCTAAAAATCGTTAAACATTAATCATCGACGTTTAAGTGAATAGTCGTAATCGCCTCTGTGGTCTAGCGGTTCAGGTGTTGGACTTGACTGCATGAGGTCCCGGATTCGATTTCCGGGTCGGGCAACAAAAAGAAAAACTTATGTTTCCAATTTTCTAATAAAAAAAATGTTGCTCGGGATTGGACATGTGCCGGTTGGCGATAGGCTTGCCACCTATCACATTGTGAAACTTAGTGTCTTCGGCTAGTCGTGGGTGCCCTGGTTGTGCCTCTGCCTACCGCTTCGAAGATATGGGCGTGAAGATACTTTCAAAACGGTTGTTTTAATTATACCTTGAATATACATATAATTATAGCTATATTTTTAAAGAGTATATCGTTGTAATTATATTATGTTCTTTCATTCACGTAAAACACTATTCGAAAGTATAAAGAAAAGCTTGTAATACCGCAAAATCATTATACTTAAATAAATTTATAAAACAATCAACAATTATAATAAAAGCTACATAGAACATTATTAATTGTTAAACCGGTAAAACTTTCAATGGTGAAACTGAAAGACTTTCAATCTGCAGAAACTACCAAAACTGTCACCTCGTCACCCAGTACATTACTGAAGCAATACGTTTACATGTGATAAAAATTGAGAATTTTTATTTATTGATACAAATGGTATAATTAAGGCGTTTGAATATTTTAAAATAAAAAATACCTTTCACTCATGCGGTCATTCCCTTAAAACTAATGCTTCAGTAATAAATGTTGTTGCTTTATATTTAGCTGTAATATTTAATTTCTGTGTTTCACATGAAGTCTTTCCTGATTTTATATAACTTAGCAAGGCGATACCTTTTTTTAGTCTCGAAGTACCTTTGAGTACTTAGTCTTTTTTGTAAAAAAAAAAAAAAATTGTTTTTGTCAAAAGTATTTGATTGTGTTAACTATGACACCCTGATCGGGAAATTAAGATAAGTATAAGAAATAAGGCATTCGATCTTATGACTTCTCATTCGAATGGAAGAAACTAAAAGATTTGCATTAATGGCACAAAATCGACAGGTGTCTCTTTTACTATGAGTGTCCCATGGGGCTCTATTCTTGGACTTTTTTTGTTCCCCATATAACTACGGCTATACATGACTTTCCTTTCTACGTAAGAGACAAACATGAAATTGTATTGTTCGTGAACGACTATTCACTTTTAATTAAGGTGAAAAGACAACTGGAAAAATGTGACGTAACGTAAGGCAGGTAGATACCAATTTACAACTCAAAGAAACTTACAATCAATTTACAAACTGGAACTATAGCCTGTTTTTTAAACTCAGAGACTGAATTGACAGATGTAAATGTCAAGTTTACAAATAATGATACCTGTGTTTATTTTGTAGTGCTGTTCTATGATACCGTATTTTTCAAAACGTAAATTATTATTTAGTTTCAAAAATGATAAACCTTAATTTGTTAGATTCTACAACCCTAAATTTATTAACTACTTTTAACTGACATTGAAAAAAAAAGTTATTTCTAAAAACCTTTTTTATTTGAGATAGCGTACTTCCGAGGTGGTCTCAATGCTACCAAGTCTAAGTCTGTTGATATTATCGGATGTAAGTCGAGGAAAAAACTCAATATTTGGTGTAATTAGACGAGATTATAGCGAGATCCAAGTCGGTTATTTGCAACTGTCTGAATTGTAAATTATGCTAACCTTTCATTACTTAATCTTATTATGTGTTCAAATGCGTCCGTTGTGCCTGTTGTGTGTTTAGGTTAGCAATTAACTGTTGTTACTTTGATGTATTAAGTTTGGCGATTTGGTTTCTGTTGCACGTTTTAAATAAAAAAAATTGCCTGGGCAAACTACACAAATTGATGTAAATTCTAAACCTAAAATAAACAAATTATATGCTTATATTAATGGCACTAAGAAAGGATACTAATACATAGATTTCTATAGTTATAATTTAGTCAGTATATATAGTTTCCCCTGTGTCCTTTTAGGTCCTCTGTGTTGAATAGACCATCTGCCGCATTGCCTAGCAGCCTGGCAGGCTGCCGTGAGAGGCAAGCAAAGGCAAAACGGGTCATTAACAAAAAACACTGCTAGTGTAGTGCAGTGCAGCAACTTGTACTGATAGAGATTCACCGCTTTACTGATTTCTGCCACCATAGTCATAATATTATGTTCCAGCCCGGAGGGTAGGTCAGCCAGTAGACAAGGGATGAAACGATACCACTGAGGTATCGATACTTATACTCGATACTGGTATCGGTCGTCAATTATAGATACTAGCATCGTATCGTTTTTGGAAAATTTAGAGTGAAAACCGTAACAAGTATTGGTATTATTTATTATTGAAAAGTACTAATAATATTCTAACATAAAATAATAATTTTTGAGTAACTTCCGACTATTAATGCCGCGGGTAAGCGCTAGTACAACACGTCACCTTCAAAATAATTTATGAAAAAAGTCCGTTATCGTGGTGATGCTCATGAAAATCAACATTTGTAAACGTCTTCCGGTTAAACTTTTTTCGGGAATAGACATACAAGCTTGTCAACTGCCAAAGCTGCTAACTACACAAAATTAAACCTAGGATGCGTTCAGAAACTTCAATTTACTATAAGCGTTTTTTATCCATTATTTTAATTTCCGTAAATCATAAAATTTACTGATATGAGTAATTTTAACCAATGCCTACTCGATACTTCATTTCAAAGTATCGATACTAAAATGTATTTGCTATCGGAGAAAAGTATCGAGTACCTACTTGGATTTACTCGTATCGTTTCATCCCTAAAGTAGACTTGCGTAATTGGACTTATACCCAGACCTCGCCACGCCGCGACGAACCTACAGCATATATGGAGTCTATACGCTGTAGTTATCTCTTACCAATAGGGGAGTCGCGTGCTTGTTGGCCGTTTTTTGCTAAAAAATATGATAGCTTATTTTCAGAGAAGGTAAATAGATGTGTCGCAACTACTTTTCGTATGGTGTGGCGTGAAATAAAATAAGAAGAGGTAACATCGGCGCACATACCGGGATGCGGCAGCGTGCTGGTGCGCGGCGGCGGCACGACGGGCCGCGTGTTGGGCGACGGCGGCAGCGAGCTCGACCCGCCCCGCTCCACGCGCTCCGCCCCGCCCACGCTGTCCACCTATCCACATACCACACATCACTGCTAATGCATCACTAAATGCCAGTACCTCTTCGTTTTTTTTGTTATTTAAGAAATGTTTTCAAATTATGACAAAATTTAGCATGAAAGTACCCAGACCGATACAAGTATAGGTTATTTTTTAACGATATTTTTCAGGAAATACGTATTATATTAATGTGACTCCGAAATATCCGTCGTACTAAACAGAAGGCAGCTGTAGTAGAAAAAACGTGAGCGTCTCTGGACGCACGACAGAAATGACGACTCAAGCCCGATTCCTATAATTAACGAAACGTAATCCGTCAGCATAATAATTGGTAGTTTGCCAAAAAGTGACGAAGCGTTGCTTATAGTTACAAAAAATGTTTCGAGTTAATAATCAACAACGAACAACCGTAATTAAATATTTTACTATTCGTACAAAAAACTACTATTCGTAAGCAAAAACCACTAGTTTTTTGAATATAGGAACCGGACATTAAACTAATCCTGACAGATTAGCGCCCTAATGCATTACGCAAGGAAGTTGTTTACCCTCCCATAAGAAAACGGAGTGAAGATGTGTCATGGACTCGGCGTGTGACACAGGTGAAAACGGTTACTTAACGGGCAACATTTTCCTTATCGCTTATTGTAATGTACCTATTTCCACCAAGTAATGTATTTGCAAGAATATCACCACATACTTAGTGAAAGAAAAGTGCGAAAGGGAAAGTATTAAACTAGAAGAGAGGTTGGCTAGCAACTTGAGTTGGATAGCAAATTCTTTTTGAAGGAGGTGAAGAAGTCTCGGAGTTGTTTTTCTGCCTCCAGAATTAATAGAATTATGTCTAAGAGTGGTGATATTCTTGCAAGAACGCATGACGTGTTAAAACGGCGGAGTGAATATTATGAAGATATGTATGAATATGCCCAAGATGCTGCCGCTGGATCCGAGTACTTAAATGACTCGGAAATAGCAGAGGCATCTGACGGCATTATGATGAAAGAAGTTAAATGGGCCA
The DNA here is from genome assembly GCA_002245475.1 of Calephelis virginiensis. Classification (NCBI taxonomy): domain Eukaryota; kingdom Metazoa; phylum Arthropoda; class Insecta; order Lepidoptera; family Riodinidae; genus Calephelis; species Calephelis virginiensis. The sequence goes on from NJDC01000143.1 coordinate 21,169, forward strand.
TTAGAAGTATGAAATATGGTAAGGCTGCGGGAGTAGATATGGTTACAGCCGAGATGATCAAACTTGGTGGTCCTGCCGTCCGGGATCCTTTCTGGTTTCTTTGTAACAAATGTTGGAAGACTGGCAGAGTACCTGAAGACTAGCGGCGTGCGGTCATCGTCCCCTTGTATATAGACAAGGGTTCACGCATGGATTGTTCAACTTACATGGCCATTAGTTTGATCAGTTTAGCATTGAAAGTGTATGGAAAAATAGTTGAAAGGAAGATGCAAGGGATGTCCGATGGAACACTGTGGGAGGCACAAGGCGGTTTCAGGTTTGGAAGAGGATGTACGGATTAAGTGTTTTCGCTCCGCAATATTGTAGAAAAGCATCTGGCTATGGGTCACAAGGTTTTCTGCGGTTTTGTAGATCTTGAAAAAGCTTCTGATAGGGTTGTACGTAAAAAACTATGGGACATTTTGCCAGATTATGGGATAGTCGGGTCCCTCCTGCGTGCGATGCAGTCAATGTATTTAGTCTGTAAAGCATGCGTGTGGGTGGATGGCAACATATCGCCTTGGATTGATATTAAAATTAGCGTCAAGCAAGGTCGTGTGTTGACAGCACTCTTGTTTATCTTATATTTGGACAAATGTTTTCAAAGGTTAAGATAATTGAATGTGGGAATGCGTATAGATGACCAAGTAGTGAACTGCCTGCTTTATGCAGATGATGCTGTACATTTGGGCTCTACACCATCTGAGATGAAAAACTGATCCCAGTTATGGAAAGAGATTGTAAAGAAAGGAGCTTACATTTGAATGCAATGAAAACCAAAATAATGGTGTTTGAAAGAGACGTAGCCAGAACGTATGGCAGAATTTTAATTGACGGTGTAGTATTGGAGCAAATTGAAGTTGTATATCTTGGTTATGCTTTTAGCAGGGATGGAAGGTACACCGCGGATGTAGATAGGAGAGTGTGTGCAGGGAATAGTGTGAATGGAGCGTTAGGTAAGCTACTTCAAAGCGAGGTTTTGAGTCAAAAAGCTAGACTCGCTTTGCATAATTCTGTGCTTATCCCAATGTGATTGTATGGAAGCGAGAGTTGGGTATGTAAGCAAAAACATGAAAGTAGGCTAAATGCGGTCGAAATGATTGCGCTTGAAAATCTGTGGTGGAACTCTCGCTGACCGCATTCGTAACAGTGAGATCCGAGAAAGAGTGGGATTGAAAGAAAGTGTTGGTGTTAAAATACGAAAGGGAATGCTCCGCTGGTTCGGTCATGTGGAAAGAATGACAGATGAAAGATTGACAAAGCAGAGATACAATGCGAATGTGGATGGATGTAGGTACCCGGGGAGACCAAAGTTGACATTCCACGATCAGATCACTCGGATATTATCCGAGGGTGATGTCAACAGTCTCTGACAGATCCAGACAGATTTGTCAGGATCGTGAGGTCTGGCATTCGATACTCTCTGCCTACCCCGTAAGGAACTTGGCGTGAAGATATGTATGTGTGTATGTATGTGTATTTCCTGATTTCTCCTCTATCCAAAGGTCTAACTGAAGTTTTGGATGATGGTAGATCTTCAATTTTATAGATACATATATAGCTGGCGCCTAGAACACGTCGCACACATTCGGATACCTTTTCCGACACACCGGCTGCCTGGGCTTTGTTTATCTACGAGCATCCAATCTTTACATAATAAGTCTAAATACTTTTCTGGATCTTATCGACACGATTGCAACTTTTTATGTCTATTTTAGACAAAGCTGTTCGTCTTCGGGAGGTGCAATTTTTTTACTACACTAAGAACTGAAATATTATAGCACATTCAATTAAACCTGGCGTGTTTGCACATAAGACCGTTATTAGCAACAACAATAGGAATGTAAGTCGTGACAGCTTGCTGCAAAACGCGTGCGGCATTTTAAAAGGTTTTGATAATTTTCCTGTATTATCTATCTTTTGATTGTATACGAAAATAGAAATACCAGTCAATTGTTTCTTAAATGACTTCGGTGAAAATGTCTTCTTCCGGTATGTTTTGTCATTGAATGAAATAACCCTCCACGGTGACATGTGAAAATAATAAAAACGATAATCTGAATGTATATTCAATAAATCCTAATGTACAAATAATTATTAATTTAATGTTGTATTATATTTACCATAACTGAATAAAAATACCCAAATAACGGTAGCGAAATAAATACATTTGAAAAAAAAATCCTTGAAAAATAAATAGGCTCTATGAGTGTTTTGTTTATTATCCCTATTTTATACGTTCAAGTGGAATCACGCCAGTTAATATTGAATTTACTATACACTACGATTGGTTAGGTACTAAGCTCTTGTATCGTCGATATTGTCGCTCTAGCCACGGACCTGATTGGCGATGTAGTCGATGATGTCGGAGGCCATCTTCGCCAGCTGCGGATGCGGTTCGCGGGACATCGCACACAGAGTGCTCCAGAGCTTGGTATACACCGATCCGAAACCTGTACGTAACAAAATTCTTTGACAAATGACTTATTTAAAAACGTAAATGATGGCAAATCACTGAATACTACGTAAGCGGAGGGCGGTGCTAGACAACTTTGAATATTTGTGTATATAATGATTAAATATTAATATTTGTTGGAAATCCCTATGCCCAACGGGTGAGGAGTAGAACATGACCCAGTAACCACCCACGGCTCTACGTGTCCAGAGGCGCGGGACACAATTCTAGTACAATCTCATCTTCCTTTTGCTTATTTCTACCACCTTTTGCTCTCTTCTTGTAACTGGCGCAGATTAGCTAACTTCTCCTCTAGTCGCTCCTGCGACCTTTTCTACTTTAACTCCAAATCCCAATTTTTGGGAACGCCCCGACTTTTTCTTTAAAAGTAATAATAAACGCAATAATAAACACAATAATAAAAGAAAAATGCAATGTACGACATAAATACGCACGAAAAAATAAAAAGTAGTCGCAGCGCAATAATATACGCAGAGACAACCACAAACTATCACACTGACAGGCCGCCAAATGTCAAGGTTTTCGCTTGGAGACTTTTGCCAAGTGGCTGAGGATCGCTTTCATTGTTTAGAGCGCAAGCTACACGCTTCCCCTAAGCTGAAGCAAGCTTACAACGAAGTGAATATTTGCACAAGGATTTACAAGGTGCATGTGATTCTGCCTCTTATACTAATAGGTAGGAATAGATAGTTATGTTTTTCTTTGAGGCGGGTGGTTATGTCCTATAGAAACACTTTTCTGAGTACCTACTAAATGAGTTCATCAGATGAAATTCCCATTAAAGATGGTCATAACATTCGTTTCCCTCAGGGTGTCACGTTGTGGGTACTTATAAAGAACATTCCATAAGAACCACC
>NJDC01000143.1:30881-60255 GCA_002245475.1 Calephelis virginiensis
GGGGAGGGGCGGCGGCGCGACGCGAGCGCGGCCGCCGGCGAGCACGTCCGTGCCGGGGTCAACCGGCGCTCCGCCCCCGCGGGACCGCTCTCTGCCGACACACCGCACACAATCACACATTATACATATACATAAAAAAAAACGATCAGATACAACGTGAACACACGAAGAATATTCATTGACGTAGTTTTTACAGAAATAGAAAATAAATCGACGAAAATAAAAAGTAGTCAAATATTAGACTCCACTTAATTTTAAAATTTTGCATTTTAAATGTTGGTTGTGACAATTATTGTAATACGGAAATATACGAATAACGATCATCGGAGTTCTGACTCTGTAGCAGCCCGTATGGACAAGGCGGTGGCACCCATCTGGGCGAGCTGCTGCACAGTGCACACTGTAGCAAAGTAGCTATGATTGACTGCACCAGTTCAAAATAACACCTTATCCGATATTATTGGATTGACAATTGCGGATAAAAGGAATGTGTCATTTCTTTAAACCCGTATTGTCAGTCCAACGAGAGTGCCGTCTGCTCGGTTGCTATATTTAAAAAAAAAACAACGAAGAAAATTGTTTAAGGGGAAGTGCTATTGAAAGTTCTTTACATTAATTTCAACTCGATTGTGTATGACCGGTGTTGCGGTTGATTACGTGAAGCCCAGATTCGATTCCCGGGTCAGTCAACCCACATCTGCCTAAGTCTTTGGAATTAAGGACGTGAAGATAATTACTTGCTTAAATACAACACATCAAAATGGAAATGTGTCAGTCGCACGGTATGTATACGGTACTCACTTGTCACTTCGTCTCATCCTCTCCTGTATGTAGACGGCGATGAAGTACTGCTCGAATATCAACACCATCCACTGTAGAGCTGCACACACACACACACAAAAAATGTTATTATAAAACACGACAACATCATCATTTTGAGTGACGCCAATTGACCATGTCATAAAAACATTCTTTTAGGTTATTTACATGTTGACAACGAATATAACGATTTATTGGTGAACGATTCACAAAGCAATAGGCAGGCTTTAAGATCCATTTTATATTAAGGAACCCAGTAAAAGTTTTTTTTTTTAAATCCGATACATATTGGTGCCGATTCGCTTGGTACAAACTAGTCTAAACTAACCTAAAATTAGATTTAGAGCTGTCTAATCACGTTTGGTATTATGCTGTACACATCTAAACTAAAATTTTAGATTGACAGATCTAAAACATTTTAGTCGTTCAATTTAGGTTTTTCGTATTCTGATGTGCATGTTTTGTGTCAAATTTCACTTAAAACTACAAATGTCACTTAAAATTTACAGCAATTTTTTTAAAAGACGATTAAATTTAGTTTCCATCTAAACTACTAGTGTTTTATTACAATTGATTTTTCTCGTAGGGTAGCTGAAGGTAGCCCTATGTTTAAAATAGAAAATTTTATATCAGCATTGTTGTAGATTCGTCTAAAAAGTACTTAGGTACCTACCTACGAAATTATAATTCCATAATTCTAACATTAATTTAACAGGATCGCCTCCGTGATCTAGCGGTCCAGGTGTTGGATTTGACTTCATGAGGTTTCGGGTTCGATTCCTGGGTCAGGCAACAAAATGAAAATCCGGTTTTTTTTTCAATTTTCTATTTAAAAATTGGATTGGATATGTGATCGGTTGGTGGTAAGCTTGCCACCTATCGCATAGTTAAGCCATGAAAATTTGGTAATGTGTTTGCTACCAACCACCCAACCAGCTTAACATTTAAAGATGTTATTGCTACTATATTTCATTAGCATTACCATGTAGTTGGCTATAAAATTTACCAAAAAGGTACCTACCTTAGAGCTACATAAATGTATAATAGGTAATTGGTGTTCTCTTCTTGTAAATTTAAACATCTATTGTTTATTGCATGCGGTAGCATTTTTTTACCAAACAAAAACAGGCAGTCAGTAGATGTTAACCATTGGTAACTAAAAAAACTTTAATTTATTTTACAAATTCACATGCTTACACATCAAATTCTTTAAACCACAAACTGAAAAGGTATGGCAGAGTAAGTCTTAGACTCTGCATAAAAAGCTGTTTGCATTTGGTCTATAAAGATTCATCGAAAGATTTTTTTTCAATACCATAGTTACCATAGATGGGACAGATATTGGTATAAAAAAAGCCAACAATAAATCACCCCCATGTTCCAGGAAGTCTTTCATATGATACAACAGGATTTTATAATATAAACAAACTGCTAAAAGGTAGGTATATGTGGTAAAATTGTTGATTTTTATTGTGAGTATGTTAGAAATAAATTTACTTATAAATATCTCTGGACAAGTCACACCAATTGAATCTAACCCCAAAGTAAGCAAATTATATGCTTGTATTATGGGTGTTAGTCAACGATATTAATACATAGAAATACTTAAATAGATACCAGAATAAATTTAATAAACACCCAGACCCGGAAATGCAGACATCTAAATATTCATCACACAAATGCCTGCCCCCGTCGGGAATCGAACCCGAGCCTCGCGGTAGTTCGGCGTAGTTAGGCGTTTACGCTAGCCACTCGGCCAACGAGGCGGTCGACTTATAACATTCTGTTACTTTGAACTTTGAAACATCTTTGAACCCAAATTCCCTTGGTTTGACACACATGACAGCGATTCAGAGGCACCTCATTTACAAAAATATTACATTGGGTTGGTCTGGATCTGTGAAGTAGAATTGACCAGGTGCCTCTGTACCAGGCAGCTCATAAGAGGCGAGCACAAATTATTTTCAACAAGATGAAGTGATGTAGTGCTGTGCAGCAACTTGCTTAGTTACCTGCCACTGCCACCATAATGGCTTGTTATTTTCTGGTCCGGACGGTAAGGTTATCTGAATACTTGCACAATAGGCTTAATATTCCAGCCACAGGACAGCAACGCACATGTAATGTGACATTTATGGTGTCTAGGGGCCACATTTTTCTCTTACCATCAGGAGAATCCAAAGTGTGGACTGAAAAGCAACATTTATTAGTAATTTAAAAAAAAACATATATTCTTGAAATTTCTATTGAGACTAATAGAAAGTATGTCATTTAATCAGTTGGAAAAGCAAACAAAAAGTGTATCTTATTATGGAATAGTGATGCTTATTCTTTATTATTATTATTCTTGTAGGTTTCTATAAAGTTGAATGTGAGTCTCAATAGACCTGCACATCCTAAGTCATGTGAACAAACTAGAAATATAGGCAAAATGTTAAAGTATTAACAATTTTGTATGGTATTTTGTATTGATAGGTCACTATCTGCGACCAACTCCAGACATACTCAGATCAATATCCATGTGATGTCCACATCTTCGTCATTTAGCAGAGGCGATATAAAAATAATAGGAAGGAACATAGTCAAAAATTTATTACAAAATTCAATTTCATATTAAAGGTATTTATTCTTCTTGGTTTTTTCAGACGACTTTGATGCTACTGCTCTGTATGAAGATATTAATTTTCTTTATATTTTGTTGATCAAGAACCTAATAAATTCTTAAAATCCAAATGTTTTCTTTATTAATTATAATTCTATAAAACTTACATTTATAATTGTTTTACTAAGTTACGTTATAAGCACATAAATCTCCAGAAAAAACTTTGTCTTAAAGACACCATATATGTTATTTAAATCATTGCACGCATGGATGCTGTTTAGAGGCAGAGGCATTGGGCCTAATGTGCAATTCTACTGGTTACCTGGATATAACAGAAATCTGTGTATGAGTATTATAAAAGCAACCATATTTTCACAAGAGAGAAAAAGTAAGTAAAACAGGGGTAAAAAACAATTTTTGTTTAGTTCTAGGTGGAAATTTGTAATGTATCATTTAAATTATTTTATGCAAATTAAATAATAATATCAATGCAATAACGTTGCTGAATTGTCTATTGTAAATAAAAACAGTTTCTTCTAAATCAAAGTTAGCTAACTCACATCTAAAATTTTATCAATTTTTTTTTATACATAGACTATCTAAAAGAAAAGCATTTGGCAATAATTAACACTGTTGTTAAAGAAAATATGAATAGAACTGGATTTTTTGATAAAAACAATGTTAACAATTTTCACAATGCAACTGAACTTAGGCGCATGACTTTTTAGTTTTTCTTACTTAATGTAAAAATATACTTACTTTAAAACACAAAATTACATACCCGATTTATTACTTAAATACACCTAACATACATTCACTGAGTATTAAAAAACATCACTGAATTATTCACTTTTATAATACAAGAACATAATTTTATATTAAAAGAAAAGAGTGAGTTACTACACATCAACGTCATTGAAGAATCTTCAGTCCAAGTGACATGCAGATAGGTATAAAGATATACTATTTTACTCTTATTTATATAAGTACATATTATAATGTAACATCTGAAACCAATCTTCAAATAATATGTGAATATCTTACTACTTCTACTACTTTCAATTTAACCCTGTCTCCACCAGTTTCAATAGACTCAATTCTTCAAGTTTGAGTTGGTTTTAAAGTAACTTTTATTTGTCTTCATAAATGTTGGATTTTGTAATTTTATAATGCACCTTAATGTATTTAAATTACCAATCTCCCTCAACTCAAAAATCACTCTCAGATCAGGGGTTTTAAAAAACCTTGTAGAATTTTTTATTCAAATTAGTTAGAATGATCAGACTTTGGTGTTTTTTCATATTTTAGGACACTAACTCGCACGTTGTACTTCTGTCTAGGTAAAGTTTTGCTGAGTTTCTGATTAATCTACTGTTTGGTTAAACTTTTCGTAAACTCTAATACAGGATATCTGCTTCATTACCTGAAAATAAACATGAATTTAAATAAAACACTAAAAAAACCTCTTAACATATAACAATGAAGTCGCAAATACAACAAACCTTTTGTTTCAACAATGTCCAAATTGTTAATTACTGTGGAGTATTTAAAAAAAAAAATTTATAATAAACTTCTCGTTGCTCTTTTCATTTCTTTTTAATTATGAAGTAAAAACAGAAGATGTATATGTATTACAACTAAAATAAAGTATTTTGTTTTATTTTAAAATTTGTAATAGAAGGAATACGTTAATTGTTTTCGTCGGATTGCCTTGACAATGATCGACAAAGACATTAAATTATACAGCCATGCCGTTATTAATTTATTAAAAACTCACGTTGGGAAGCGAAAACAAAGACAGGTTGAATTTCATTTTCAATAAAAGTTATTTATAGATTAAAAAATACCTAATTGTACTTGAAATAATACTCGTTTTCAAGTAATTTCTGTTTCATTCTTTCTCTTACCCATTCTCGATAAAGGAATGTAATGCGCATGTAAACACAAGGACATCACTATCTATTCAATTTATCGCCGTCTTAGTACTGTCAAATTAAAAAGAAATTTTAGAACTATGGCGACAACGGAATACCATTTCTCTAAAATTAAGCTAATATTAGAAAATTTTTAAGTTAGTTTAGCTTTAGCGGTGACACAACAATTTTTTTTAATACAAGTGTGGCCCGTGTTGGTCCAGGCTCCTTTGCAGAATAGACCATCTGCCTTCCTGCCATGCAGCTCGTAAAAGGCGAGCATAGGCTTACCGTCACCAACACCGTGACATCTGTCTAGGTGGTCGAGTTTCGCAGCGACTCAACCGGATTGGTACCACAGCGGTACCTATTCCTGCCGCCATAACGTCATGACGTGTTCCGGTTTGGACGGTAAACTTACTTTTGCTCGAGGCCAACATCCCGGGCTTAGGTTGGCAACGCACCATTACCACCTTTGGTGTCTCTAGGCGGCGTGAATTTCTTACCATTAGGAAATCCGTCTGCTTCTTTGTCTTCCAATATCATAAAAAAAGGCAAACGAGCAAGTGGGTCACCTGATGGAAAGTGATCACCTCCGCCCACGGACATCCGCAACACCAGGAGTATCACAGATGCGTTGCCGACCTTTAAGGAATGAGTACGCTCTTTTCTTGAAGGTTCCTAGGTCATAATCGTTTGGGAATACCGCCCCCGGTAACTGATTCCACAAAGGTGTTATGCGGGGTAAGAAATGTCTTCGGAATCGCACAGTTGTAGATCGCCACGCATCACGCCAAGCATCAAGATGATGGGCATAATACTTTAAACTCTGTCGCGATGTCCGAAGGTAGAAATCAGCGGCTGGAATTAAACCAAACAACTCCTCAAAGCATTCCCCATGATAGATGCGGTAGAGAACACTGAGTGACCCAACATCTCTACGCAAAGCTAAGAAATCAAGCCGATTGGTAATTGTCCGGTCATTGACAATTCGAATTGCTCTACGTTGGATGCGGTCAAACGGGAGGAGCTGGTAGTGTGGAGTCCCTGCCCAGAGTTGACAGTACTCCATATGAGGCCGAATTTGCGCTTTGTATGACTGTAAGTGATGGGTCGGCTTGAAATACTGTCTCGCTTTACTGAGTACACCAAGTTTTTTAGAAACTCTTTTAGCCTTCTCCTCCAGATGACCACGAAATTGAACATCACTCGAAATATCAACGCCGAGTACACCAATGCAGCCTGTGGCAGTTAGGGAAACGCTCTCAAATCGAGGAGATGCGACAAAGGGAGTCTTTTTAGCGGAAAACGCGCAAACTTGTGACTTGCAAGGGTTAAATTGCACCAGATTCTGCTGGCCCCAAAACGAAATTTCCGTCAAAATATTGTCAACTTTAGACACAAGTTGGTTGCGGCTCTCGATGACTAGTTTTGAACATGGATTCTTCAAGCTCCTCAAAATACTGATTTGCAGCTTCGATAGCTTCTTCGTTGCTACTAAATCTTTTACCGCCATGCCATTTTTTGAGGTTAGGAACAGGTATTAATCGCTGGAGGCTAAGTCTGGAGAGTAAGGAGAATGCGGCATCAATTCAAACTTCAATTCGTGGATTTTGGACATAGCAATAATCGACGAATGCGCTGGTGCGTTATCGTGATAAAACAAAAAAAATTCTTCGCCAAATGAGGTCGTTTAATTTACACCTCATGCTTCAAACGTTGCAATAACTCTGCGTAGTGTAGTAGTAGTATTGACCAGTGATATTTATACCTTTTCCCAGGTAATCGATGTATTTAATTCCTCTCGCATCTCAAAAAACAGTAACCATAATCTTGTTTGCCGATTAAATTTTTTTTTTTGCCTTCTTTGGAGTTGGTTCCCCTCTTCCAACCCACCGCTTTGACTGTTCTTTATTTTCAGGTATGTAGTAGTGGACCCATAGATTTAGTATGTACAAGATCAACAAAGCGTGGGAGAGAGAAGTCCTTATCAGGTACAAATTGCCTTAGAGGAACACAGAGAGAGAGAGAGTCAGGTACCTATGTGCCAATATTTACCCGAGTAAGAGCTCATAGTGTTCCTGTCATAGTGCATCGCTGTGAATTTTGTGAATTATTTTCATAATCTTACTATTTAACTGGAATAAAACATAAAGGCAATTACGATGTCGTGTTCTGTAAGCGCTTGTGATGTTACAAAACGTTACAATCCTAATAAATACACATTTCATAGGTAAATACAACTTTGACATAAGAATGTTTAGAACTGTGTTTTGTTAGTTTTTTTATACTTATCTGCTCAGAAGAGGATTTTTACAATATATTTATTTGCATTGTTTTATTTATAAGAGTATTTTGTACCCTTAAACAACATAAGCAAAGATATTATGTAAAATAATAAATTGTTTGTTTACGCTAGGGCTTGACAACGCGGTGACGTCCTAAATATCAATGAATGTCAACCAAAGAGTATAAATACTCTTTTGCAAGAGATTTCAACATTGGTTGTTTAACCAACTTGTGTTTCGAAAAATACATTTCTAATTAAGACTGAGATGCGCTTATACGTAATCTTTTTATGAATACTTGATATTATTAAGTTTAATCATTAACGCATTCACTGCCACCAACGCATATACTTACGTGTTTTCGTTACTTGCGTCCAGTGCTTTGGACGCGTCTGTGAGTTCATTTATTTAGCGAGCTGTGTCCAGTGCCTCGTAACTTTTTACTGCGTGATCCTATTAATTTATTTTTATTTGAAAACCATAATGCTGACGAGAAGATTACCCGCAGTAACTAAATAGTTGAAATATGATTATAAAAACATTCGTTCCGGTGGGAAAGCTTGGGAAGCTAGACTTGCACATTACGCTGAACATTCAAGTCACAGGACAGCGATGCACCTATAGGATGTATAATGTCAATAATCTACGGTTGTCCATAACCACAAGGAGAGTCGTATGCTTGATTGCTGTCTCAAGAAAGGCTTGGAACCGGTACGAAAAGTACAGGTTCTGTACCGGTATTTACCGGTTCCTGCCATTTCGATACATTGGTAGCGGTTCGAAATTGAGTACCGGTACTTCGTATACCGGTACCGACCCAATACCGGTATCTAACAAGTACCGGTACTATTACCGATAAAAACCGGTATCAAATTAAGGTACCCTTTAAATACAAGTGCGACGTTGTCAATTTTCCTTTTTAGGTATCGATTTTATTTTAAATTCTCGTTAATGAACACAGATATCTTCGATTGAAGAAAAAATAATAAGTAATATGTTTTCTAGTACCGGTATTATTTAAGCAGTACCGGTACCAGAACCCTTAAATCAATAGTACCGGTATTAAGTCTAGTACTGGTACAAACAGTACAGGTAACACCTTGGTATCGGTATTGCTTCAAGGTCATTAATACCGGTTCCTAAAAATACCGGAATTTCAAGCCCTGGTCTCAAGTCATATAAAAAGTTGTACTTTCCTATTTGTTTGGCGGGATAATAATGCCACTTATATCATTTTAACGGCTACCTTACGCTCTAACCGGAACATGATAATGAATAACATTGCTGTTTCGGCCGACAAAGACAAAGATGGTTACCCTAAAAGACAGGCTTCGCGTACAAATCTACCATCTATTAGTCACTATGCTAGTGATACATAAAGCCAATATTTCACGAATATAATGTCTTAATAGTCATACAACATAAAATTTGATATTGTTTATATCATAATAGATGAGGGTAAAGAAAAGATGCTAATTTACTTATAGTTTGTTAATTTATCGATATCGATAACGTACGTGACCTTTTTAACAACCCTTTCTTTAACTCATATGTAAACAATTTACTCAAACTCATGCATATTTTTTTTGGTTTCGCTTTTTAACTGACTTTGTTTATCTAGTACATCCTAAATCTATGAGTGGACCCAAGTCTTATCAACAGTTATGAATCGACACAAAAATTCATTTGGATTACGCCTATACAGCGCCAAATTGTCGGTAAAAATGGTTTTTCGAAGCAGTTTTTGGTCGAGCGTTTGCAAACGCAGCACCCACCTTGCACACAGCTTTTCAATATTCAAATGGTCGTACAAAATATTTCGCACACGTTCAGTTGACATCCTACAGGCCTCAAATGTCTCGTGTACTTTCAACCTGCGGTCTTCCTATACCATTTTATGGATTTTCTCAAACATTTCTTAAGTTGTAACCTCAACGGGCCGTCCTGAGCGAGGCTCGTCAGAGGTGCTCACACGACCCATTTTAAGTTCAGAAATCCACTGCTCAACAGTTGAATATGATGGGGGGGAGACTCCTAGTGTTGAATCCATCTCTTCTTTTATTTGATTTGGAGTAAAACCTTTCAAATAATAACCGTTTTTCCAATTTTTTCATTTTCACAAAAACAACGGAAGCGTCTCGTGCAATGTGTTCTCATACAAGTTTTGTAAGAATGGTTCTATAGGACGCCACTATAAAACTAAACCTAGTGGCGCCATCTATTGGTCAAGTCGAAAAATTTTCACCCTACCCTAACAGTTGTTTAGTCATACTCTCCTAGAATTAGTCTGAATTTCTAACTATTGAAATTCCTTTTCTATAATCGATAATGTAATTTATTTCGGCCTTATTTAAAGTACGAACAACGTCAACAGAAGTCTTGATTACAAAGAAAATTGAACCAATAGCTTACCCCCAGCCCCCCTCCCAAAGCGTCAGTTTTTAATATGAATTTGTAATTTACCATCAGGTTACCATATAGCAATACGGGTCGCGATATTACTGTTTTGTTACTTGTTTTTGACTGTTGAGAATGCATTCATGCATCATTTATCTAACAATTATAGTTACGGCAATATGCCTACTTAAATACATTTTAAAAGTTAATAAAAAGAGTAACGATATTCGGACCTTGCTATCCATACCTTCATACTAATCCTTAACTAAATATATCATTTCATATTCAAGACTGTTTCAATGACTTCAAATCGCTTTTTGAATTATTCAAATCGAACGATCCATTCAAAAAATATTACGAAATTAAAAATTTCATTCTAAGCAAAATGCCTAAGCACTTAAGACTTGAAAATAAAAAGACGCGATCGCGTGTGCGACGACCGCGACACCGTATGAGCTTATATCACACTAGCGACCTGACCCGGCTTCGTTCGGGTCATATCATTTATAATATGATATTTACTAGGCAATAATAAATAGGAAAGATTTGTTTGTATTAAATAGGCTCCTATTAAAAGTACTGGACCGATTCGAAAAATCATTAATCAATTGGAAGCAGTGGCCTTCTCGTATTATGCATACCTAGTCATTTTCATTTGATCTATTCATACGGTACTGTATGTGCATATTTAGAACGTAAGCACCAAATGTCTTATTTTATTAAAATATGGGTAGATACAGCAATCATGAAGAGGAAAGATTCGATTGTTGGTTTTTTTTTTATTGAATAGTATTGAAAATTCTTTTACGCTGCCGTCGTCGCGCAGCTGCTATGTGTGTGTGTGTGTGTGTGTGTGGACGAGTGCGGGTAGGTACCTGCAAGTCCCTCGGCGCGCACGAGGGCGCTGGCGTCGGCCCGCAGCCGTTGCGCGAGCGCGGCCGCCACCTGAAGGCGCGGCGCCGCGGCACTAGCCGCGCCGGCGCCGGGCCTGTCCGCCAGGAAGGCGGCCAGTGCGAAGGCTACGGCGGCGCGCACCTCAGGGCGGCGGTGGGCGGCCAGCGCCAGCAGCTTCTCGTGCGCCAGGTCCCGCACGCCCGCCCACCGCGCCGCCTCGAACCCGCGCCACAGTCGGCCCAGTCCCACACACGCCCACACTGCCAGCGAGCCGCATGAACACCCTCCCCCGCCCACACCCTCGCTCAGCTGCTCCAGGCACGCCGATATCATCGAACCCTGATACGCACACAACCACATCTCGTAGTACATCACTCCGACACATTTAAAATTTAAAATATTATTATTTTTACGTGACAACCGACCGCTCTAATATGTAGAATGATAGAGATTTATGCAGTTTATAAAAAATAATAATTAAAGCAAAAGTTAGCGAAGAGAAGTGCAAGTAAGGGTTGGAACCGGTACCAAAAGTACAGGTTCTGTACCGGTATTAAGCGGTTCTTGCTATTTCGATACCAAAGTGGGTAAAGCCCTGTAATACGCATACTGGTATCGACCCGATACCAGTATACGTATTACACCTTTTTTATTACTTACTTAAAAGAAAAACATGGAATTGTATTTTTCGCGGACACTTCACTTTTATTTAAAGTGAAAAGACAACTAGCTAAGTATGACAAAACGAACATTGCGATTTAAAAAGTTGTACACTAGTTATGGTAAGTATCTTCACGCCTATATCCCCGAAAGGGTAGGCAAAGGCACAACCAGGGCACCCAAGACTAGCCGAAGACTCTAAGTCCCACAATGTGATAATGTCCCATAATATGATCAGAAGAATTTACATTCATTGAAAAGAAATTGCGATATACATCGTGTGAATACGAGGAATAAAAACAATCTTGCTGTGCATGTGTCTCGTTGAAACAAATATACACTCCTATGCATGAAGTAAAAAAGGGTTTGTTTTAATAAAGATTTTAACAGACACTCCAATCTTATTAATAATTATATAGGTGTATAGATTTTTGTTGTTTTTTTTGTGTATCTTAATCGTATTCGATTAATGTATGTGTGTCTTCATTGTTTTCTTGGTCTTGTAAATATAAAGTAGGATTTTTGGAACGAAGTTCCTTATTGCGCGTTGTGAAAGGGGGCTAGACGGAAAAAAATCTCACGAAAAGTTGTAACGACACTTTTTGCTGTAAGCTGTGCGGCGTGCGCATGTTTCTCTTTTTTATGATATTGGAAGGCAAACAAGTAGACGGATTTCCTGATGTTAAGAAATTCATGCCGCCTAGAGACACCAAAGGTGGCGATGGTGCCGACCTGAGGCCGGGGTGTTAAGCCTCGAGCAAAAGTAAGTTCACCGGCTACCTTATCCTCCCAACCGAAACACGTCAATGGCAAGCACTGACGTAATGGCGGCAGGAATAGATTAGGCGGTGGTACCATGCATACGATACGTTGTCAATAGTTTACGAACACTTCGGTCCAAGGTATCTAGCTCTGACTGAGTCCTCCTTAATATGCCAAAGGTGTATACTAAAATAGGCATCACCCAGCTATTGAAAGCGCGCACTTTATTACCCCCTGACAAAAGGCTTTTCAACACTTTTGTCAAGCGAACAAACAAACGTTCCGTCTCCGTTATTATTATTATTCTTAAAATTAAAGACAGCTTTAGTGCATCCCATCCAAAAAAAAAGCGATGGACTTATTAATTTAACTAATCTACGGCCGTTCAGAGAATGCGTTCCTCACACGTCGCGATTGAACTGACGACGTAACTTTGTAATGACGTTGCAGTTACGATAAAAATGTTATTGCTGATTGTTTACCGTTTAACAATTGATGAGCATTAAAACAACATTATTATATCAATAATCAATTAATGTTATAATATTGTGCCAAACTGAGTGTCAAATAACTTGGTAAACAAAATTTTTTTGAATCTAAACTGCGCTATTACAAGGTTATGTCAGCGCTTTATATTTGTAGTGCTGTGCTTACAATAACAGGCACTAATAGTATCGTAATCTGTTCTTATACAGTTAAATAATACGTTTTGCTTTTCTTTTTAAGAATTTGAAAATATTGGACTATAATATATCTTTTATTAAATATAAAATTAACCTACGACAAAACCGAACGCGCGAAAGAAAGTAACATTTTTATATTTAGGTTGAAAATGGTAACTCCAAATTGCGTTACTAGCATTTTTATACTTAGATTAAAAACGGTAACCCCAAATGGCGTTATGGGCCGCGTTTTAGACCACGATCTTCAAGTGTTTTCGATCTGTTTTTATTTGATTACCCGGCTTTCGTTTAATGGACTGTTTCTTCTTTTCAAACTGACATTGGCGCTAAATCGGACTTCGATTGTGTTTTTGTGACTTTTGGTGCATAATGATAGTGAAAAAAAATAAAAATAAAAACGTGGACAAACATTGAAAAGTGGAGAAATTAGAAATTTGTCCACCCGTGCTAAGCCGGGACGGGCTGCTAGTTTTCAAGTGTTTTCGATCTGTTTTTATTTGATTACCCGGCTTTCGTTTAATGGACTGTTTCTGCTTTTCAAACTGACATCGGCGCTAAATCGGACTTCGATTGTGTTTAATCATGCCTAAACGTGGACAAACATTGAAAAGTGGAGCCAGTGAGTTAATCATCAAGCTGCAAGATTACTTTGAGCGGGAGGATTACATTCAATTCAATGTACTTTATTACATATAAATACAGATTGTAACTTTGTAACAAAGAATAAATAAAACAATTTTATTACATTAATATTACCCTTTTTTGGTTTCCACTTAAATAACTAAAGTATAAATTTTAAATGCCAATTTGAAACGAAAATAATCTTAAAAATAACGCGGCGGTTCATTTTGGAGGAACGGTAACGAACTCAGTGTTAAGTTGTGCCCATCACTAGTCGTGACTAACTGATAGGTGTCAGGAACTCATTCTCTGAACGGCCGAAATATAGTGGCCTATAGTCATAACGTCTTTGTTCTTCAAACTTATGGATAAAAAAACATTAAGATTTGTTGATAAAAATGTGAGCGTTAATATCGATATCGATAAAAACCACTTTTGAGGTCATCGTGGACATAACTCCTACGTTAGTGAGCCAGTGGATGACGTCATATCACAGATCGGGAGGACTGTGTTGTTGAACCTATTTCAACATGGAACAGTTTTTTCTGTAAAAAAAGACCTGAGACAACTTGAAAAAAGTTCATAGATCGATACGGAACCGAATAAGTTCCTTGCTGTCATTTAAATATAAATTCGTCAATATAAATTGTCTAAATACAAACAAATTTAGTAGTTCATAATAAAGCTAATAGATCTAGGCTATGTGGAGTAGGTTTTCTATAATAAGTTTATTAAAGCTAGAATATTGTATTGGTTGAAACGTAATAATCTACGAGCATGTAAAAAAATTAACTGGCCAACCAATTTTTCTATTTTTTCTTATGAAATTCACTTATGAAGTTTGATATACTGTTTAATCGTGTCATGTTTTATTAATCACGTTTTCGTCACTGTTTAGGTACTGCCAAGTTCCATCTTGGTCGACTTATTTTTTTAAGTATTGGAAAGCAAACAATTAGGCGGATGTTTTAACGGTAAAGTCTTGGACGCCTTTAGCACACGACGTCAAGTCGATGGTTAGTTACCAACCTAAGCCTATGATGTTAGGCCTGCTAATTAAGATTATCGGCTACCGAACCTCTTAACATAACACGATAACGATGAATACTGACGTTATAGCGGCGAGAAAGGGTAAGGCGATGTAACTACCAAACCGTGTAGTTTTCTCAAAGTTCACCTAATTAATTTTTTTGAACTCGCAAGAAGAAAAAGTATTTTTTTACTTTTTATTTGCGCTACCTACAAAATCGTTTTGCTTTGTTTTATGAACTACTTTTTATTTTTTATAAAAACACCTTTGCAAACCAAAAAACTATTTTAGGTTGCATTTGACTACCATCAAAAAGGTTATAACGAGTCAATCTTAAAAGATACGTTAATATTAATTGGCGATGAAGTGGATGTACCATCAGTTGCCTATCGATATATCACGACTCCTGCAACGCGTCGGGCCTGCCGACAATGGCAGCCGCCACTGTCGTATGTCTCTTTCTAAAAGTGTTTCTTTTTTAATTTACTTTCATTCAATCTCCATATGATTGCTTGTGACGGCGGTAGATTATCTTAGTCATTTTCCTTTAAATAACAATGATGTTTCAGTAAGTAGTCGGTAAATCAGTAAATATGTCCGCTAAATCCAATTCAATTATGACAAAAATTTTACAACTCAAATATAAGTTCATCGATGTGGAGCGCCATGCTGTATAAATATAAATGAACGTCCATTTCGCTTGGCCATCGCATCACGCCTGAACCAATGGACCAAATTTGCTATTTTTTTATTGGTTGAATTAGTTATTGTCAGAAGGTTCTTACGAAGAGAAAAACTGCGAAAATTGTAAGGAAAATGACAAAACATTCTAATCCATACAAACTGCTAGTAACTGTAAAAGTCAAGCGGTGTGAATTTTATCGAGCTGGCTACTTTTGTATCAATATAATATGTATACACCATTTAGGCTTGTTTTGTTTAACGACGATATTTTTCAAGACCACAAACCGTTTCACTTCGAAATGAATTTAATAAGGAAAATCAAGACTACCTTCAGTAAACGTGTTCTAAGTAGTCGGTTAGCGAACATTTCGCGTATCATATTTTACAGTTGCAAAAGAAATGATCTGTTACCTGCAGAGCGGCCTCCTGTCCGGCGGGGTAGTTGTCCACGATGCCGGCCAGCACGAACGCCGCCAGCGTGCGGTGTTGACTCTACGACATAGTTGGGTTTACATTAATGTCAATCACCGACATCTTCGACCACTGATACTTCAGTCTACTGTGATGAAGAGCACAAGCGATAACAATTCGCGTGAGGCGTAATTTTTTTTGCAAATAAATTACAAATAGAATAAGAAAGTCTCTCTACCCTTGTGGTAACTTAGAAGGTGTTAATGTATAGTGGATCCTTTATATTTATTTCACACCATTCTTGTAAAGTACTGGTTTTATGGACAATATGTGCCCGGTTGGCGACAGGCTTGCCACTTATCACATTGTGGGACTTAGTGTCTTCGGCTAGCCGTGGCCCCGTGGGTGTCCTGGTTGTGCTTCTGCCTACCTCTTCAGGGATATGGGCGTGAAGATACTTTATCTAAGTCAGCTACAAAATAGGACAATTAAGTATTTGGTAGATAAAAAAACCAAAGAAAAATGTAAACAGGATTATGGCAGATTATTCTCAATTTGTTAAATTATTCCTGTTCACTGTAAAGTTGAATATTTAAACATAATAGAAAACTATTACAACGAAGACCACAAGATACAAAAAACATATAACTATAATACTAGAACCTCTAAAAACATAAGATTGCTGGAACACACTGCCAAAAATTATTATGGACAAAGAACAAGCGAGTATAACTCCCAAATTATGTAATAAGTATCCCTTTCTCCTCGAGGACAATAGATTAAAGATAGGCTAATTAAAAGTAAAAATGAAAAACGTACTCCTAAAAATTTAAGAAAATATGTAAGCTGCACGATATAATATAACATATAAGCAAGTAAATTTAAAACAGAGACTGTAATTAAAACAATTTATAATTGTAAGCAAAGTACTATATAAGCAAATTTAATAATAATAGTATGTATCATGGCGCATCGCCAACAAACTGCTTCACAGTTTGGCGAAACTACTTAAATTTACTTAAAAAGGCGAGTTTTGACATAATCGATAAGAAAAGGTGGTCGACTTATTGTGTAAAAAAATTAATCAGTTTTCGTTTGCGCTCCGTTTATCGACAAAAAATAGTAAGTGAAAAGGTAGTCTTAACTGCGTATAATGGTTTTGTTACATCGATAATTCGCTTTGGCATAGTATTTTGGGGCAATCCAGTAAATAAAAATATTCCTTTTACATCTCAGACGAAATGCATTAGATCTTTTCTTAGGTCTGCGTTAAACAGACAGTTGCAAACCTTTTTTTCAAAGGCATGGCATCTTAACAGTGCCTTCATTATATATACATACGTCAATGAATACTTTAATTGTTAAAGTGTTAAATTAATGTGTTATAATGTTTATTATTTGAATTTGTATTAAAATTTTAATGATGGAGACATCAATATAATTTAGATTTAATTGACATCAATGTAATTTAGATTTAATTTAAATTTGACAAAATGTAATAGTATTAAATTTAAATGGGTGTATTCCTTTAAACTTTATTTATGTACAACAATATAAATAAGCGCAGGCTAGTTGGAGTATTACTAGTTCTGCATTGAACCTACAATGTCAGCGTACATACGTGAGATAGTGAAACTGATTGCTGCAAATTTTAAATTTTATTTCTTAAAATTTACGTACTTTTTCCTAAACAATATTTGTACGCCACTAGGCCAGGAGTAGTCGTTCTTTTGTAATGTAATATTTAAGACCTGTGACTGTACCTACTTCTACAAATAAATGAATTGAATTGAATTAGTTTTTTTCATAATTATTAAATTTCGTGTACATTCTGAGTCAAATATTCCGTGTATATATTAAGTAAAATTAGTCATTTTGGTGACATTTTGCACAATTTTGTGCATAAGTAAAGTATTCTAGAAGAAATTAGTGTGCCGTATATTTCCTAGTTGCCGCCAAAACTCATTAGTAAGGAGACCCCCCGCTTTCCTTAATAGCCGGATATTTTTTTTTGATGATATTGGAAGGCAAACAAGCAGACGGATTTCCTGATGTTAAGAAATTCACGCCGCCTAGAGACACCAAAGGTGGTAATGGTGCGTTGCCAACCTGAGGCCGGGATGTTAGGCTTCGAGCAAAAGTAAGTTTACCGGCTACCTTACCCTCCGAACCGGAACACGTCATGACGTTATGGCGGCAGGAATAGGTAAGGCGGTGGTACCAATCCGGACGAGTCGCTGCTAGACTCTACCACCTAGTCAGAGGTCACGGTGCTAGTGACGGTGAGCCTATGCTCGCCTTTTACGAGCTGCCTGGCAAGGAAGGCAGATGGTCTATTCTACAAAGGAGCCCGGGCCAACACGGGGAAAAATGACTTTCTATATAATATACGATTTATGACTTATTTTGAATAATAAAAGCCCGACTTTGTTTAAACAATTAATTTGATGCAAACTTAAACTTGACTATGTCAGATACTAACGCCCATGTCAAAAAAATATATAAGAACAAAATGATATTATTATAAAGTTTCTTATTTGATAGACGTGACGTCGTTCAGACGATGCTGGCGTTTGCACGTAATGGCGGTTTGTCATATTTTATAAATATCATAATATTAATACGTGAAGCAAAACCTCTGGATATCCCTTTTTACGAAAATTGCGCGGTCGGAGAAGTGTGAACTTTGACATACGTATACTTTATGTGTAGGAAAAATGCAGAACGCTATTGTTTTCTATAGTAATGCTTATAAAGTGCATTAAATCAAAAAATAAAACATTACACATACTACGATGCATTTGATACACACAAATATATTGATAATAAACTTAAAAGATCACAGATGGCACACAAAATAAGTAGTTGATGCTGATAAATGAAGATGGCGTTCTTAAAAGATATTAAAATTTATTAAGGTCGAATTTATTAATCACGCTGAAAATGATAAAACAAACGGTTGTTTTAAAATCTTTCAGTCATGTTTGTATATGTTAGTGTTTTTTAATCAGTCATCATGCTAATTTAAATCGGAAAACATATGTGACTTTGACACGTTGAGTATAATGCAGTTATACTGTGACATGCAATAGCAAAAATCAATATATTCAGTTACAACTAATCTCACATCCGTTTAGAATCAGCTAGAATTGTTTACACGCAAATTCATAAGAATAGGCATCTATTGTGTTGTGTGTTAGCCTGCTCACTCGCTATCTCCGTACACGTAACACGCAGTACACAAGGCAAGCGTTTATGTTTACAATCCAAAAACTTCCTTTCCAAAGTAGAAATATGTAAAAACTATTAAATATGTTGGTGATACAGATTTTCGAGGGGTCCTTAATAGTTGCTGTTAAGTTGTTATAAGTTTCACTTCGCGACTTGCGTTTTGAACACTCTTGAGTAAATTTTTTAATTGTTTACTAATTTTTATAGCTTCTTCTACAGTGTGTAAAAGTCTTGCATTAGGATTTTAGCTGCTTCTGGATATTTATCTGCTTCATCTATACCAAGTTGTTTCAGTATCCTTACGGCAAGATATGGTACTGATGTTGTGCCGAAAGTTACAGTTAGAAGTCTATAATCTTTGACTTGTTCTGAAATGTCACTTCTCCATAAGATTCTCTGGTAATCTCTGTCTTCTTTAGTGACCAAAATCATTCGACACATCTTTTGAATATCTGACACAAAACATATAGCGTGTAATCGCCATCTCATAATAATGCTTCGAAGATCTTCTTGTATTACTGGACCCATAAGAAGTTCGTCGTTGAGCGAAATTTTATTCGAGCCTTTACATGAAGCATCAAATACTACACGTATTCTGCTAGTTTCTTTGTCTTCGCCCAATACTGCATGGTGTGGTAAGTATACCGATTTTGTTTGCATTTCTTCCCTTGGTAATTCCTCTATGTGGCCTAAAATTTTGTAATATTCTATAACTTTCGTGTATTCCCTTTTCAAAAGCGGTTCTCTTTGAAATCTTCTTTCTAACTGTCTTAGTCTATTTAATGCCACTATTCTGGTTTCCCCTTCAGTTGATTTTGGGTTTTCTGTTTTGAATGGTAGTTTGACTATGTATCTTCCGTCTTATCTGTATCTAAGTCTATTTCCCATAGGGTCTTCAATAATTCCTCTACATCTACTTGATAATGCATGACGTGAACTAGTTCATCTACAGAAGTACAGAAGTACTAGTTCATCTAGAGAAGTAGCAGGTCTGAATGCATCTCTCTTAGCTTATCATGGATATGTTTCTTCAATTTTGCAATATGGGATCCCCATTTGGGGAAATTCTGTAGACTTAATTAGAATATTTAGAGTACAAAAGAAGTGTATACGGGCGATATGTGGAGTTAATCAGTTACATTCATGCAAACCACTGTTTAAGTCGCTCAAAATTTTACCTTTACCATGCTTATATATCTTGGCTGTATGTGTATTTGTAAATAATACATCATCATTTGTTTCAAACAAATGCTGAAGTATTAAGAATTACACACTTCAGAAATAGTAAGAAACTACATGTGCCTAATCAAAAACTTAATATTTATAAAAATAATGTATATTGCATGTCCATTCGTATATATAACCAAATTCCTGATAGTCTGAAATGACTTCCAGTAAAAAGATTTCGAAAGAAGGTATTTGATTTGCTATTAGAGAAGACATATTATAGTGTTAAAGATTTTCTTGCTGACAAGCGTAAATAAATAAAATATATATATTTATTTTTAATTTTTTAATTTAAGCCTAATTTAAGTAATAAAATCGTGGTTGCCGGGGAGTT
The DNA here is from genome assembly GCA_002245475.1 of Calephelis virginiensis. NCBI lineage: Eukaryota > Metazoa > Arthropoda > Insecta > Lepidoptera > Riodinidae > Calephelis > Calephelis virginiensis. The sequence continues at coordinate 51,438 of NJDC01000143.1, forward strand.
TGTTTCGCCGTTTCTTCTCCCGACGGGCTAGGTTTGGAAACGGTGGTAGTGTACGGTAGATAGGACTAAAAATTAACCTACCTTTAAAATAATTTGTAACAAATTATGTTCATAAATAAATAAAATGTTTATTAAAATGTAAATAAGGGCTGTGATTTAAATATGTAACTTCTTAAAATTAACTAAATATTTGCACACCACAATGTGGTAGAATATGTTGTATTCTCAAATATCTTTATAACAACTTTTTAACACACATATTCCGCAAATAAATAATTTTCATTTCATTTCATTTCATTTCATTACAGTGTTTGTATTTACATCTCCAAATAAAATCCATCCAAGGTTGGTTCTTTGTGCACAGGGTGTACCTGGTGGACATTTGATTAGTTCATTTTGAAAAATTTGTGCATATTCACGAACACCTAGAAGTAGATCGATTGCACCTGGTGTATGATATTTTGGGTCAGCCAGGTTGAGACCTTCCAAATGAGGCCACGTGCTTGCAGAAATAGTTTTTGTAGGTATCTTAGTGGTCAGTTGCTTAGGCATCACGTAGGCTTGAATTCGTAGACTATAGGTTGAGTCCCAACGTGATTGTATATCCAACTGGGTTACTTGCTTCATAGTTACACTTGTAGATCCTACGCCGACTACATTTCCTTTGGCTGGATGGCGTGTTACTTTTGGCAATTGGGCTGCTCTTTCGCTAATGAAAGCTGCTTAAGAGACTTGGTCAATAATTGCTCTTAAGACTGTTGTGTGACCATGTGTGCTTCGTACCGTCACTTCTACCGATGCCAGGAGAGCTAAATTATTGCCTCTACTAACATGTGAAGCTATCATAGTATTAATTTCTTCAGGCTCTTCAACACTAAGATGTGTCTGTGATATTGGTTGCGTTTTGTTTGTTTGTCCCAATATGACTTCTTGTTTTAGTCGATGCAAAAGAGAGTGATGACGCTTGTGGCAGATGCGACAGGTTTGTGGTACACGGCACTTCATCACAGAGTGACCTGATCCTAAGCAGTTAAAGCATAGGTTATTCTTTTTTTACAAATTCGCCTCTTTCCGTTGGTTGCATTTTGCCGAAATCTTTGCAATGACATAATCTATGGTTTTCTTTACAATGGTTTATGGTTTTCGACAAAACTTGCAACTTGCACAACATTTCTCTTACAATAGGGATCGTGCTTCTAGACTTTTACGCCAACTAGTGGCAAGTATCCAAAACAGTTGGGATCATGTATTTAAAGTAAACATATATGATTTACTTTTTAATAATTATAAATAAAATATATATTTTTTAAACAATGCCAGCTTCAAGAAAAAATGATGTATTCTTGGATGTAATAATACATCACGCCGAGAACGTGGATTCGGTGTGGAAGTGAAATTTTAAAAATTTCCTGAGAGCGTGTTAGGAGCCTCATGTAAAATATTAAAACGTAAACAGTGGATGAATGCAGTGGAAAATTACGTGTAAGTACAATATTAATTAAAATTTATAAAAACGAACTGCACCATTCAGTAAAATTATAACCTTTAAATACGACGTATATAAAAATTGATCATTTTTAATTGATGAGATTTCAAATATTCGTGCCATTTATCTTATAGTCATGACTTAACCTTTTAACAATTATTTTCTTGGATTTCAGAGAAAATCCAAAAGACTGGGTACCAAATAAATATACGAGAATTTCTAGTACCCATTTTGTAAATAATGAAAAATCAGAGCATCCTTTACACCCATCTTACGTTCCTTCGATTTTTCCTGGACGTGAAAATATAAAAAGAAATAAGCTTTTTCAAATAATTGTAAAAACTGAATTAAATTTCTAATTGTATAAAATAAAAACAAATCATTTTTTTACAAAAAAGAAAGGTTTTATTTTCTTAAATAATTTTAAATTCAATGGTTATTATTTCTCTGTTTTATAATAACTTTGACATAAGGTAAGTACAGACTCATAAATGATAAATATTTTTATACTATAGTATTTGCTTGTAATATTAAATATTTTTAACAAAGATAACATTTATAAAACTTTTCGTAATTAATTAGTACGAAAAATAATTTCTTACGATTTTCATAAAATTAAGATAATAATAAAACCGGTTATGACAGTTCTAATTTTATCCGTTTTTTCAACAACACCGTGCATGCTTTGATTTGAATAATTTTTTGCCTTTTTCATCGTTCTGGCAATGTATTATATTATTGACTTCAGGTTGAAATCCATATTTTATAATTTTTTCCATTGTTATAACTTTTTTTTAATGTTTCTATAAATTTTTAAAGAAAGAAAAAATTTCACCCCAGACAGGATTTGAACCTGTAACCTTTCGTCTCAAGCCGACGAATGCTCTAACCAATTGAGCTACTGAGGATTCAAGTCCCGTGGCGAAATTTTTAATTCCTTTCTAACCCGTTAACGCGGGTAGTTATGTCCTATAGATACACAATTCTGACGAAAGGTTACAGGTTCAAATCCTGTCTGGGGTGAAATTTTTTCTTTCTTTAAAAATTTATAGAAATTTATCCCAAGCACAGGGCAAGTGCTAAAATAAAAATACGTTTTTTAATGTTATTAAATATTTGTTTTGATCCCACTATATTCACCCAAGAAACACCAGAGAGCGGTCACTCCGACAGTAGTACTGCCTCTATATTTCACGCACGATCCCTATAGCGATTGAATTGATTTTTGCCTTTTGAGGTTCTATTAGTTCCATTGTGCGAAAACGATTTTATAAAAATTCGTGAAACATTTTAACTGTCGGTAAGCTTTCAACATCATGACAGTTATTACTCACATGTTCTTCCCAGTCTTTGTGTGTTTCTTGGTCTAATTTTTGCACAATCACGAATATGATGAGAGGATCCCAATTTTCAGTTGTAACCTTAAGATTTTTGAAATGGTGTAAGCATTCAAACGTAGTGTCCATTAAGCTTTTAATTTGGCCTGAAGTATTTGCCGTCATCTTTTTTTGAGAGAAAAATCTTTTCATAATTGAATTTACAGTCATCCGCTTATTTCCATATCTATTTTTCAGCAAATCCCATGCCTGCTCATAGTTTGATTCTGTAACCAGTACATGTTTAAGACGGTTGCGGCTTCGCCAGTAAGGCTCGTTTTCAGATAATGTAATTTTTGAACATTATTGAGTGACCCGTTTTTATGAACCAGCGTTGTAAAAAGATAGTAAAATGACGACCAATCTTCATATTGTCAGCTAAAGTTCGGAATTTGTATATGAGGTAATACTACATTTGGTTGGTGATTTTCCTTAGTTACATTAGATAAAGATGGACTGACCTGTTGTGATGATATCACCTCCATAAGATCCGCCTTCAGGCAAATATACAGTTCTTCATGTACGTAAAATTCTTCTTTACCTAAATAAGGTACTTGGTCCCTTTTTTCCTTCGGTATGGCACTCAATAATTTTCTATATGCCTTTCTATATTCCGTCCAATAATCTTCTACACATTTGAGCCGAGTTTCGACATAAGAACGCTTTAATCTTGCTTTAGGTGATTTTTTTAAGTTTGATTGAGTTTTCTTAAATATTTTTGCTGTTTCTACTATAATACTTAAAGCTTCCGAAGTCTCAGTCGACATTATAAAGTATAAAAAAAAAGTATAAATTTAAAATATTTCGACGAAATCCGGTTGATAAGTTTACATGTTCAAAAACTTCTTATTTAAAAATGGTTAAACTTGCAAAACTACGATGGCTCGGTTGCATTAATCGCTTGAGGAATGCGGCCTATTGTTCTCGGTACAGGTGCATCGCTAGGTCGACGGTCGCTTGTATCCGGCTCGAAGGACCATATGTTCAGTTGTTATAAGGTTCACTTCGCGACTTGCGTTTTGGATAACAGAAAAAAGGCGTGTGCTATCGCATAAAACTATATTTTTAACTGTTTAAACAAATACAGAGTATTGACTTTTATTGTGCTAAGCGTGTACTAAGCAGCTGAATTTCAAGTTCTATGAGTATATATTAATGTTTGTATGTATGTAAGTTCGTCTGTTTGTTTTGTAAATAATTCCAACAGTTGCATTTACGTTAATTCCATTTGTTTTATGAAACAAAGTGGCAATAATTTAAAAAGTTCACACCTACTTCACCAATTATTTTTATTAGAAAATTTTAAACAGAAAACTATGAATTGTATACATATAGGTTGTTTGTGACAGCTTTTTGAAAATCAAAACAATACACATATCTACATAATAATTGTAAGAAAGAAAGAAAATAATTTATTTGCGGAATATGTGTATAAATGTGATGTTACAAAAATGTTTAAGTATATTAACATATTCTACCATATTTCGGTGTGCAAATATTTTAACATTTATAAAAAATATTATTTAATTACATATATTACAACTGGTTTAATTATTTACTACCAAATTAAATTTAACCCTGTCTACCGCAAACTAACGGGTACAACATAAAGGTTACATTGTATACAGGTTACAACGACAATATATCTCAAACATGTATACTCACATCGATGGACGGATCCTGTAGGATTGACAGGAAATACTTGTGTCCCTTAGCATTGACCAGGTCCACTTGACAACTCTGTAATAGACATAAATAATAAATTTATTATTATTAATTATTAAGCTAGTGGATTTCGTCAAGACAATAAATACATGTCACCTATCATAACGAACTAGTGAATTAGTGGTGAATTTAACGGTGCAAAAGTGATAAATCGCGGGAGGCATTTTTTTGGTAGCGTTAAAAACAAAAACAGCAATAAAATTACGAGCCGAATACGTACACATAATAATTTTAAAAAGGAGCGTGGGGATTTAAATTATATGGCACAGTTACCGGGTCCACGGCGACGATCTTGGCCCAGATGTAGACCATGGTGGGGCGCAGGTCTGGCGCAGAGGCCTGCAGCAGCTTGAGCATGTAGGGAAAGATACCGACGTGCAGCACGGCGCGCACGGCGGCGGCGCCCAGCGCCAGGAAGCGGCACAAGATCTGCAGCGCGCGCACGCGGTGGAGTGTACTCAGCAGTACCTGCAGCACCATGGGCAGCTGGTCCGGGGGCGGGCGCGACACCGAGCCTGCCACACACAACACACATACACTCACACGCTGCTCCGTGCCCAGCAGCACCGGCAGCAGGCCCGGCGGCAGGCCACACACATTTACGCACGCACGCACGCACGCACGCACGCACACACACACACACACACACACACACACACACACACACACACACACACGCACGCACACATACGCTATCATCAATAATTTTTTCAATCAAGTAAAAAAATATATCTATAAAAACAGAGTCCCAAAGATGGCGGTCTTACAACTAAACCGTCACCTGTCAAGGAGACCTGTAGTGCCAACACAGCCCTTTCCCACGTAGCTTATAATGATAATATATAACATGTAACTAAGGACTCAATAAAGCAGTCATTTACGAACACTCGTGTGTTTTACTTGTCTCCTATGGCATTACATGGCGACCCTCGCCAGTAAACTATGGACTACGAGTGTATTCACTTATAAAATTATTTTTGTTAAAAAGTTATAAAGATCTCTTTTAATAGTCCCCAAGTTAAATCAAATGTTTAAATAAAATAATAGGAAATAAAGTGCAGAGACAACAACACTTTGAAAATGTTTTAGAAAACTAAAAAAAATGGAAAAAACTTATTCAAAGGAAGAAACCATTATTAGCACAAAACGCTAATGGCGTCGTCTCCAATGATAGTATCAAGCCAAATACACCATTGATGAGCACCGAAACAGCACTTTTAATTACGGTGGTGATATGTGTGTCTGCTGCCGGGATATACTACATTCTGAAAAAATGCCGAAAAAATGCGATCAGCACCTTGCGGCGTGAGTTACACTCCGCCACTTTCCACGCTTCCAGAGGGGAACTCACAGTAAGCCCCATAGCTGCCTAAACGGGATCCACCATTAAATGGTATCAAGAACAAAAGTGAAGTGAAGTGCAGTGAAAAAAAAGTGTAAAAATGAGTAGTGTTATCGTTTTCAACAAAAATTAACATTTCGGTTTAATTATAAAAGTATAGACTGGGAAAATAGGTATACTTAGAGACAGTAAGAAATAATTATTTTACATGGGTAGTGTAACTTAAGCGCATTACGCGGCGTCGACTGAAAACTGAATCCACCGCGCCGGGACGTATGATATAGGAGTAATTCCCACACTCCACACATTACAATATTACAATGGGAATATTTTATGGTTTACTGGATTCTAGGTATTAAGTTTTCATCTATATCACAATATTTTTTGAAATGTATGAGTTTTGATGGAAGAATTAGGAACTATTTATGATGGTCTAAAGTATATTAGAACATATTTAATAAAAAAGGGTAAGGATAGATATAAAGGAAACGTTTTAACGATTAAATTCAAAGTGACCCATGAATTAATAAACACGTTTCACGTATTAAACAATAATATAGGAGAAGTGTTAAAAAATTTAAGCTCCAAAGATTTAGAAATCGTAAATAAATACATTTTAAAAATACAAGAATTATATTGTGACATAGAAAATTTGTGTAAAAATCCAAACAAAGGTCTAGCAATGGAGAAGTTTTGCCTTAAAACCGTTATTTCTTGATTGCCTTTAATAGATGGAACAGAGGCCTCTACTATGCAGTTAATTGATGGTGTAGAAATGTATGCAGAGTTGTTAGACGACTCGGGTCGAAAACTTTTAATAAATTTTGTCCTCAAAACAAGATTAAGTGGACCGGCTAATTTAGGTACGTATGGCTAAGTCGTATGACTCTTTCATTGTACTTGTAAAGGATATTAGCAAACACCTAATACCCAAAAATCGTCTACTTCCTTGCAGTATCAATTACTTAACTGTTTACAAAAAAAATAAATCAATTGATAGTTTTGGCACTGAATTGGAAAAATTGTTTACAGATCTAACAATATCACAGGCAGACGGAAATGAGCAAATTTGTTTCCATTAAACGAACAGTTGGCTATAAAACGATTTTGTGATGGGTTGTCTGACCCTAGGTTAAGTACCATTATAGCTGCACGCAATTACATTTCCTTAAAGGATGCTATTCGAGCGGCCAAAGACGAGGAGCTGACTGCCCCGCCACCCACATCAACGCAGCCTACCATGATGCCGCTGCGCAGAGGTTATCAAAAATCAGGTAGGGTGTCACATTATAGTTGTGGTACTCCGACATGGCATCACAACTCATCTCAAAGAGGTAAGTCGTGCACCAATAATAATGCCAATATGTATAACAGGTACTCGAACCCTCACTTATCGGTTCAGTCACGAGGTCATCACAGTCACATGACTCGGGTGTACCGTGGCCGAAATTCTTATAGAAAAAGGTCAGGAATAGGGGGACGTAGATACATAAATACTATGTTGCCTAAAAATGAGCTACCACCGGTCTCGGAAAACTCAACTCATGGTCACGCTAGCGATGAAAATTTAAACCAGTTTTTTCGTGCATGATTATTCATGCTCATGTAATATTATAAATAGAATTTACTTTAATATAGGAGATTATAAACATAGCTGGTTAATCGACACAGGCGCGTCAATTTCAGCAGTAAAGTTTGATATTGTTCAACGCCTACGTATTCCTTATCATTCACAAAACATAACTATAAATGGAATGGGGGGAAAAATAGAGTCTAGAGGTTATGTTTATTTGAATTTAGAGTTTAGAAGTCATATTTTTAGACATAAGTTTTATATTTTCGATTCGTTACCTTGTAAGACTAACGGCATATTAGGTCAGGATTTTTATGTGCTTATAATGCACATTTAGATTACGAGTTAGATATATTCCGGTTGACTAGTCTGTCACGACAAAATGTATTTGTACCCTTTGAGATAAGTAATTCGTCACAGGGTTCACGTGTAGTAATACCAAAGCGCTGTGAATCTATAATTCATCTTAGTACACGATATACTGAGGATTTTATTATAAAATCTCAAGAGTTATGCGACGGAATTTTTATAGCTAGTATGAGTGTTCGTCCTGTAAATGGTAAAATACCGGTTAGAATTTTAAATACCAGAGAAATAGACGCGACATTAAATAATTTTCACGTTGAAACATTAAGACTTTGTGATTATTATATTTGTAGTTTTGATAAATCACAAAATAGTGCTAATCGAGTAAAACAGTTATTTTCGGAATTAAATCTTTCTTATTTAAATAACGAAGAAAGAACAGAAATGGAAAACATTTGTGCTAAATATCCCGACATTTTCCATTTGCCCTGGGATAAATTATCGGTTACGAATCTTTATAAACAGTCTATTTTATGATTACATATTACAGAAACAGATATAGATTACAGAAAACTAAATCAAACCGTGCAAGATGAAAAGTTTCCTTTACCTGATATTACGACCGTTTTAGATTCCTTATCGGGAGCCGTCTATTTTAGTCATTTAGACCTTTTTCAAGGTTATTTTCAGTGTGACCTTGTAAAAAATAGAAAATATACCGCGTTTACTACGATTTCAAATCAGTACCAAATGACAAGGTTACCGATGGGATTAAAAACTAGCCCAAGTATGTTTTCTAGAATGATGACCGTTGCAATGTCAGGCCTTAATTTTGAAAAATGTTTAGTGTACCAGGATGATTTAGTCGTGTTTGGTCGTCATTTAACACAACACAATCAAAATTTAATGGATATTTTTGGTAGATTACGTAAAGTAAATTTAAAACTTAATGCCAGAAAATGTAGATTTTTGCAGAAAGAAATATTATATTTATGTCATACGAGGGTCAA
>NJDC01000143.1:60444-76657 GCA_002245475.1 Calephelis virginiensis
GAAAATTCTCACAAAAAATATGAACAGTATCTCAGGATTAATTCTGAAAATTATACTAACTCTTGGAGTAGCTGGCTACCATACTGGTGCTTTGCCTATAACAATACGGTACACACTGAAATCAAATATACGCCACATGAGTTGTTATTTGGAAAAAATGCCAAAAATGTATCTTGCCTAGTAATTTAAGTAATATAATTGAACCTTTATATAATTTTGATAGCTATCGCTTAGAATTAAAATATCGTTTTCAAGTAAGTCAGCAAAATGCAAGAGAAAACTTGTTAAAAAGTAAAGCTATCCAAAAAATAAACTATGACAAAAACAGTAAACCTATAACATACAGTAAAAATAGTCAAATTTTATTGAAAAATCCAAGTAATGACAAAACTCAACCAAAATTTTTAGGTCCTTATTTAGTATTAAAAGATTTAGGCACTAATGTAAACATTTTAGTTAATAACAAAGAAGAAATTGTTCATAAAAATAGCACAAAACCATACACTAAATAAAAATTATAATTATTTTTACTATTAATTCAGAATTTAAAATTGTTATATTTTTACAATATTTCTACTATTGTATTGTAATTCTGTATTGTAGTATTTTGTGTAGTAAGTCAATTGTTTTATTTGTGTGTTTAATGTGATTTGATAGGCTAAAAAAAAGCATAATAAACGTGCGACTTTCCTGACAATTGACTAAAAAAGAAGTTCGCGGTTCACACCGCGGTCGCGCCGTTATGCACAGTGCACATAAGTTCGCGTTGTAGACGCCTACCCTTGCACAACGGTTTGGCCGGAGTTAAACGAAATTGAAAACACCCGAACCGGATTACATATTTATATTTTAAAATCTCCCGGTAAAAGTTCTCATTTGAACCAGGTAATATTTATAAAGGTCGGCAACACATCTGTGATACTCCTGGTGTTGCGGATGTCCGTGGGCGGAGGTGATCACTTTCCATCAGGTGACCCACTTGCTCGTTTGCCTCCTCTACTATAAAAAAAAGAATAAAGTATCTATAAGGAAATATATAAACTTGCCACCTATGTTTGTTATACTTAGTTTGGTCATAAGTAGATTTCATCGACCATACATCCCAATAGACGCCGCATATAAGGCAACAAGGTTCTGTCCACACATAAGTGTAATTGTTCTAATGTAGCTTATTACTTAAAAAAATATGAACAGTATCGACCAGGTTTGTGACCTGTAAACATTGTCGTGTTATTGTATAAAAAATGAAAAAATAAAAATAAAATGACTGTTTGTTCAATTAAAATTATACGGTAAAGACAGCCGCACATTAAATTACCAAAAGATGGTACAACTTTCCGTAGGTTAATTAAAAATAATAACATTCATAATTACATTTTAAATTATTTGATGTTTATCGGAGTTCATCATATACTGGTCAGTCATTGTTAGATGCGGTTTTATATCCCTTTCTTACACATGTGATTTTTAAGCTATCACTTTCGTTTGCATACAGCTAGTGATTGACTAATGTGCAAATCGATTTTATCGATATTTTCATTTATTTATCTTGAATAGGATACCGGTCTTGTACCGGTATTGTATGTAGGTGTATTTATGTACTTTATCGATAAATTTAAGCACTGTTTTTATGTGAGAAGTCGGTGAACAAGCGCACGGCTCTTTTAATGGTAACATATAATCATGGTCTATAGACACCACTGATGTTATAGGCGTGTTGTGCAAATCTACTGGCTTCCCTACTCTCCGAATCGGAACGTGATACTGTCATTATAGCGGCAGGAATGGGTAAGGCGGTGGATAACTACTCTATAACTAGAGATCTTGTTGACAATCACCTGTTTTACCTGTGCTCACCTCTTACGAGGTGCCTGGCAGAGGGGCAGATGATCTATTTTAGTCAGCGGACCCGGACCAACACGATGGAAAACTGAACTTCTGAACTAAACGCGGTAGATGGCGCTGCTGTATGTCATTGAATAACTCATAAATATCTATAAATTTTAAAGAAAGAAGAAATTTCGCCCCAGACAGGATTTGAACCTGTAACCTTTCGTCTCAAGCCGACGAATGCTCTAACCAATTGAGCTACTGAGGATTCAAGTCCCGTGGCGAAATTTTTAATTCCTTTCTTACCAAGCACAGGGCAAGTGCTAAAATAAAACTCATAAATAGTTGATCCAATTTTATTGAACTCTTTTAAGTGCATTAGGTGGCTATCTGGGTGATATAAATTCAAGATTGGTTCTGATAGGTGATGTTGGGGTCAGTATGACATAAAACTTTCAAAGGGCTGGGACAATTTTAAAACTAATTTGTTTAAAGTATTTCGACGATATTCTGTAGTTAAGGTGGGAATTACTCGAATGAATAAAAACAATTCGATTTGATAAGTATTTCATATATATTAGGTATCCACAAGATCATAAAATAAACAATTCTAATTTGGTACAAAGAAACCAGACGACAGAATTGGTTTCCGAATTCCAAATTCCAAATACAGTGTATTAAATCTCAACATTATGCAGACGATTGTTTTATACACTTTACGCCACTGCAGCTTCATGACAATGCTAGACTACATACTGCACAACAGACGGCTTCTCAATTAGAAGAGCACCAATAGGAATGTAAAAAACATCCACCTGATTAACTCCAACAGATTAATTTTTTTTTCGAAATTTGGATAAAGTATTGCAAAAGACAAAATTTAATTTTGATGGGGCAGTCTAAACCACGTCCAAAGATTTTATTGATTTCCGTTCGAATGGATTTTTAGTAGAGGTATCAACGGATTATCTATGAGATGGCAAATGCGCATAGGAAACAATAGTTCATACTTTGATTACCTACATAAATATATTTCATTGAAAATATTCGACTTATGTTCCTCTCCTACAAAACGCCAATAACAGATCTTAGGACCTAATATATTCAAGTACGGATATTACTCTCAACCGCAAAAATGTGTGACCTTGAGACGTTGAGTTGCATAGCTGCGATGTTATGTGCAAAAACAAAATGCGATATAATCCGTTACATGGTCGTACCTACTTCATAAAATAAAAGGCATATCGATAAAATATTTTGTTCGTATTAAATATGGCTCATCCGTAATCTTACATAAATATGACGTTTTGTCATTGCAAGGGCCAATAAGAAAGCAGTTCCTCGCTTCCCCGCACCTCAGCTATTTGCCAGAATTGTTTCAAAGCAAAATCATAAAGAATAGGCGTCTATTGGGATGTATGTTCGATGGTAGATTCAGAAGTCAACTAAAATGAAAATATGTCATGTAACAAAATAAAAAAAATATAAACGTCGTGTTTTGTACACTGAAGTATTATACAAGGACTCCCAAAAATGCCTTTAAAATTCATAAAAAACATTCATAGTACTATTAGTGTGAATTACGGAAAAACGATAAAAGTAAATAAATTGTGACGCTTTTCGGAGATTTTCTATAAGTCCAAAAAAACATTACCACAGCCCTAATACGAGGCCATTATATTATTACGTGAAATCCAATGTCAATGACACCTTCGAATACGTCATTTTCTTTGAATTAACATATGATTGGAATAACTTTTAGGTATATTGTGTAATAATTAACGTAGAATTTCTATAAAATTATTAACAACTCATACATTTACAGGTAGGTAGGTAGGTAGTTTACTTAGTTATTTTCTGATTGATTTCTTATTGTGTGGCACTTACCCCTGTGTTGTTTTGTTAAGCCAGGTAATCCAACTAAATTCAACACAGACATATGTACACTAAAAAACTTTTGCAAACAATGTTTTCAATTATTAACTGCCCACAAAGTAGAATATATAAGGGCACATGCATTTAATCGATACTAGGTATAACTTTGCGATGTCATATATTGTGTGTGGAGACAGTTGTGCGACGTAGGCCACTGTTTTGTCTCAAAACACAAAAGGGCGCCAACGTACCGAGATCGAGCCACAGCTGGAAGGCGGTGAGCTGGTCCCGGAAGAAGTGCGAGTGCACGTAGGCGCGGGGTGCGGCGGGCGCCGGGGCGGGCAGCAACAGCTGCGGCAGCTGCGCCAGCGCCAGGTCCAGCGTGTGCTCCCAGGCCGCCCACAGCGGGTGCCGCGCCAGCGACGGCAGCGCCGGCGCCGACACCGGCGTGCAGTTGTACGACCTGCGGCACATTAAACCAAACCGACACATTATAAGAACAGCCCATTCGACCTACTTAGACAGAGAATATGAAGGAAAAAATATTTCGTTATAATTGAGAAAATAGTATTGTATTTAAAACAGTGAGCGTTTCCAAATAACATCATGTAATCAAGTTTCATTAAAATAACCGACTGTTGCTTTATTTGTACGTTTATGCTGATTTCTCGTTAACGACGCAATCAAACAGCAACAAAACTACAAAACCGAATCCAAGTTCATTCGGTTTAAAGAAATTTATTTCTCAAATTGTATTTGGTAATTTGTTATATAGCTGTACTCCTTCAAATTTTCCATAAAGAGTTCTAGCACGAGGCAATTCTAAATTGTTTCTGCTTCTGATGTAGTATTTGTATGACTTTTTGTTAAATATGGTTTGGAAATTTATGCTTCTTGTGAGTATCTTTTTAATTAACCCGTCCAGCGATTGCCTAAAAAATTAAGAAATACGCGGTAGTGATCCGTAACTGGAAGCCCGCGTTTTGTTTACGCTAAGGTTTCAGAAAATCGGTTTATTCATATATTTTCGTTTATATTTCATATATAAACTATATATCAACGTAATCTTCATAAAATTTCCTATTCGTTACTACCTACATAATCAATAAACTATCACATAATACACAGTATATTATTATATATTATTATACAAATATAGTAACTATCCATTTTTCAACACAGCCAGTACGCACAATAATAATGTTACAATACAAACAAAGATGTCGGACGGACGAAAGAGTTTTGTTAATTTTTAGTGTCTAATTTCCGATTCGGTCATTCGTATTTAATTGTAACAACCTCAAGACGACAACCAATAGAAAATAAATACAGTACAAAAATCACGAAACGAGATAAACAAGCGGTCAAAGCAACTGCCAATTGGAGTGAGTCAATTTTGTACATACGTGTGTACGGAAATCACGTCTGGCCCGTAAAGTTTTTGTACATACGTCTGTACGAAAATCGCTGGACGGGTTAATATACATATATTGTAAGTGTATAAATATTGTAATGTAAATTCAATAGTTTAGTCTTAGAATAAATAATATTAGAAGGAGTGTCATGTGTGTAATTAAATATTACTTTAATCAATTTGTTTTGTGTTATTTGAATCTTTTTTAAATTAGTTTTAGCTGCTTGACCCCAAATTTCTATTAAATATTCAAGATGCGATTTCACAAGGGTATTATATATCATGTGACGTAGTTGGTATGGTACATACTTTGATACATTACGTAAAGCTTCAGTTATAGGAATTATTTTAGATCGCAAATAATCTATGTGTGGTTTGAAGGTCAGTCTATTGTCTAATACTTATATATTATACTTTTCTTGACTAGATTTGTGTATTGTTTCATTATTTATAGTTAATTGTTTGAAGTCAGATTTTTTTTTATTTTTAGCGGAAAATATTACATATGAAATTTTTGCAGTATTAATAGCTAATAGATTTTGTTCTAGCCATTTTTGCAATATATTTAAATCATTACATTACTCGTCGAATCTCGATTAAATTTATATGGGACCGTCTCTGAGTCGTGACCTACCTTCCGACAAAATCCGAGTCGAGCAAACGTGTGAATGGCAACCGTCGCCTGTTGCAGGGGTGGAAACTGATTCAAAGGCCAAAATTACTGATTTTACTGACTAACACCCTCTAAATTACTGACCATTTACTGACCAAATCTCTAAAACATTTCGTATCTAATCGTATTTTGGAGAATATTTTAATGGATTGGACTGCTCCCTACAACGTCAGCAACAAGAGCTATCTCCCGGGAGACCGTACCTCGACTTGGTGCTGCGTTCTGGTTACTGGGTGGACTTGATGGAGGAGTAGTGGCAGCTCGTCGCTCAGCGTTAGGCACCGGGCGCAGATCTCCCATCTTCGTCGCCGAGTCCGGCGGCGACGGTGTAGAGTAATGTCACGTGAATTTTTGTTCGGGTTGGGAGGGAGTCTTGCGTTAACTGCAGTTATAGGGTCTGGAGGATCCGATAACACGTGGCGTGGTCTTCTAAGTTTGGTGGGCACGTTCGCGGCCGGTGTGTGGGCACCCGTTATTTCAAAGTAACGTTTGGATAGTTCTTTGAAATGCTGCGCTATTGTGAGTAAATCTAGGTCGCGATATAGGTCCTCGTTGCGTACGTACCACGGACTACCGGTGGCAGTACGCATGAACCTATTCTGTACTACTTGTAAGTTTTAAAGGTGGCACGGGAAGGTATGTGCGAAGGCTACACTAGCGTAAGCTAATATAGGCCTAACACATGTTTTGTAAAGTGTCACTTGGTTACGTAGTGACATTTTACTATTTTCATTAATTAGGATATAGAGACGGCTAAGTTCGTACTAAGTACTTAGCCTTGTTTGTAACACGCGAAATATGCGGGTCAAACTAAATATTTTTGTCTAGAGTGGCCCTAGGTATTTTGTTTATTTTTCCCTGGGGATTACTCTGCCGAACAATCTGATAGTAACCGGGTTACGACTGGGTTTCATCCACTCGCTGGGTGTGACGCCTCGATTAAAGAGCACCGTTGCATTTTTGTCGAGGTTCACTTCTATACGCAACTTCCTGAACGAGTCGCCTAGGACAGTGGCCGCGTTACGGAGATTTTTTTTTATGATACTGGAAAGCAAACCAGCAGACGGATTTCCTGATGGTAAGAAATTCAGGCCGCCTAGAGACAAAAGGTGGTAATGGGGCGTTGCCAACCTGAGGCCAGGATGTTAGGCCTCGAGCAAAAGTAAGTTTACCGGCTACTTTACCCTCCAAGCCGGAACACGTCATGACGTTATGGCGGCAGGAATAGGTAAGGCGGTGGTACCAATCCGGGCGAGTCGCTGCAAAACTCTACCACCTTGTCAGATGTCACGGTGCTTGTGACGGTGAGCCTATGCTCGCCTTTTACAAGCTGCCTGGCAGGAAGGCAGATGGTCTATTCTGCAAAGGAGCCCGGATCAACACGGGGAATATTGCCCATTTGTTCCCCGCCATGGTGGGACACATATAGAGCCGTGTCATTCGCGGAGAGGGTTACGTGTTCGCGCGGCGGTCAGGGTACGTTGTTCGTGTACAGGGTGTATAACAAAGATGAGAGTACTGAGCCCTGCGGCACTCCCACCTCTAGGGGCCTACTACTAGAAAGAGTCCCTTCTATACGAAGTCTAAATGTACGATTGGACAAGTAGTCTCGTATGATGAATACTAGTCTGTCTAGCACGCCTATTTCGTAGAGCTTATATATTAGGCCGTTGTGCCAGACCTTATCGAACGCCTTGGCCACGTCGAAGAATGGCGCTCCCGTATATAGGGGGAGACGTCTATTCAGGCCGTCTAGTATGTGCTCCGTGAGACGGTGCACTTAATTTGTACATGAATGAGCTGCCCGGAAACCAAATTACTTATCTATTACCAAATGTTTCTCGGCTGCGGCCGTCTTAAGGCGGGCGAGGATAAGACGCTCGTATATTTTGTCGAGTAAACTACTAAGACTGATCGGGAGGTGACTACTCGCGACATTACGGGGTTTACCCGATTTATGAATTCCTATGACTGTGGCTTCTTTCCACTCGTCAGGAAAGGCACTGCCTGCTGGCATTTGGTAATACATTGAAAATGTTTACATTTAGGTATATGAGTGCGGGAGGAAAGTATTTAATTATTCTATTAGAAATACGGCCGTCAGGCCCCGTGGCCTTTCTTTTGTGAAGATATTTAATTAGATCTTTTGCTTCGTCGTGGTCAGTGGGAGGTGTAAAATATCTTAGGATCTCCTATAGTTTAAAAAAAAACATTGCGACATAATAAAGTAGGTACGTTCGCCAATATGATCACGGATGGTGCTAGGTTTAATTTCTTTTAAAACTTAATAAACAGATACGAATAACAGTAAACTTACTATAAAATATTTAATCACTAGTTTTTTTCGTTTGAACTCATAGAAAATTATATTCTATTTTTTAGTTCAGCTTTCAGTTCCTTAATAAGAGGCAGCAGAACACATTTTTGGACTTTTTAGGTTATTTGCAGTCTGTCGGTATCATAACCGTGATTCACCGAACCGATCGTAACCAAATTTGGCTGGTAGATATGTCAAGTTTTGAGGTACTTAATGTTTATCCCGCTCACTAAATCGATTCCTGTGTGATTGGGGTGATTGTCAAAATTTAAATTGAGCTATAATTTATTAAACACGAAGTCATTTTTACTTATTAGTTTTTTGATTTGTGTTAGGTACATGACTTAAAAACGGTCCCGTAATCTTTAAAAAACCATAAGTTGTTTAATTTGAAAATATACACATACATATAGGCATAACGACAATTAGCATAAATCTACCGAATAACTTGAAACGCAGCATGTAGAAAAACATTTAAACGTACACGTCATCTTACATGTCCTGCAGGATGCAAAGTATTGAGACCAAAGAGAAAGAATTTTACCAGGTTGGCTAGTTTTAAATCATCTCAATATCTATTAACAACATTTTCCTATACAATAATTGAAACATGGCAAATATCGCTTAGGTATTAACGATAAAATAATATAGTTTTCATAAGTTTTTTTTTTTTACTTGAACTTGAAGAAAATTATTCTCTTCTGTTTAATTCGGCTAGACATAAGGGTTTTTAGTTTTTAAAAAATACTTATTTTCATGTTTTTTTTTCGCCTTAAAGCAAACAGGCCAATCCTATTAATATTATAAATGCGAAAGTTTGTAAGTATGGATGTATGGATGTTTGTTACTCTTTCACGCTCGAATGGCTGAACGGATTTGTCTGAAATTTGGAAGACAGATAGATTGTGACCTGGATTAACATATAGGCTATTTTTAATCCCGATCGCACACCGGGTTTTTGTGAAAACGCGGGCGAAGCCGCAGGTAGCAGCTAATTTGTTTATAAACTAAACGATAATGGTAGCGAGAGTTGGGAATGTCAGAAAATCATGAGAAATAAAAATATCGAAATGATAGCGCTTCAGAAAATCTGTGGTAATACGCTCGCTGATCGCATTCGTCACAAAGAGATCCGAGAAAGAGTGAGGTTGAAAGAGATGACAAAATGAGAAAGGACATGTTCCGCATGTTCGGACATGTATAAAAAATGACAGTTAAAAGATTGACAATCCTAATGTGGACGGATGTACGCACCCGAAGAGACCTAGGTTGACATTCCACGATTAAATCGCTCGGTATTATCCAAAGGTGGTGGCAAGAGTCTCCGGAACCGGCGTGTTTATATGAAAGGGTAATGAATGTGGAGGAAGCGATACAGGTCTGCCAGGAAACTCACGAGGTTTGGCACTCGATACTCTCTGCCTACTCCGTAAGGGACTTTGCGTTAAGATATATATGTAAAGGATAATGCGTATAATACGAGGGTGGATCCAAAAGTTCGTGGCCTAACCTACATGGAGCTATGACATCTTTTTAAAATCTACCGTAATTTGTTAGTATGGGTCATATTGATTTATTGTGCGCAGTTTCATTCCAATACTGCACAATATAAATTTTCTGTGATTATTTGTTTTAAGGAAACTGACGCAATTTTCAGTAATGGAGAAAATTGAACACCGTGCAGTTTTTAAGTACCTCAATAAAAAAGGCCTATCACCAAAAGACATCCATCAAGATATGGTGAGTACTTTGGGGGAGTCTGCTCCATCGTATTCCAGTGTCAAGAAGTGGGTAGCTGAGTTTAAGCGCGGTCGTGAGAGCATTAAAGATGACCCTAGGAGTGGAAGGCCTACATCCTCTACCACGAAAGAAAACATCGATAAAATTTGTGATCTCCTACTGGGTGACCGACGTTTGACCATTGGTAAGATAGCTGAGATAACAAACATTAGTTATGGCCGGGTGCAACAAATTATAACGGAAGAGTTGGGGTTCCATAAGGTTTCTGCTCGCTGGGTCCCGAGGTTGCTTTCAGCTGAACAAAAACGAGTTCAATACCCAATTTCGCGAGACTGTTTAGAACTTTTTGAGACTGATCCCGAGGACTTTTTGTCTAGATTTGTTACCGTGGATGAAAGCTGGGTTCACCACCATACTCCTGAATGAAAGCAACAATCCAAAACAGTGGAAAAGATCAGACTCTCCTACACCGAAAAAGGCTAAGGTCGTTTTGTCAACTAACAAAGTCATGGCTTCTGTTTTTTGGGATGCGAAGGGCATTATTTTTGTAGATTATTTACCGAAAGGTCAAACTAAAAATTCTAGTTATTATTGTAACCTTTTACGAAGACTCCGTGAAGAAATAAAAGAAAAAAGGCCGGGAATGTTGCGTAAGAAAGTTTTGTTTCATCAAGACAATGCACGTGTTCACACTTCGGTTGAAACAATGTCTGTAATCCATGATTGTGGCTACGAATTGCTGCCCCACCCACCTTATTCGCAAGATTTAGCCCCCTGGGATTATCATTTATTTCCAAATTTAAAAAAACACTTGGGTGGCTCGAAATTTTCGACCAAAGATGAGGTGATAGTCGCAGTAAACGACTATTTCGCCGACCTTTCGGAATCTTTTTTTTTTCGAGGGGATAAACAAGTTGCAGGTCAGCTGGAAGAAATGTGTTGAGCTAGATGGAGACTATGTCGAAAATAAAAATAAATTTAGACCCACTTTTCGTTCATTTTCTTGATCGGGCTTAGAACTTTTGGATCCACCCTCTTACAAAGTGACAGTAATGGAACAAATTCTTTAAGAAATATATTTTAGACAGCTACTGAAAAGAATAACACTGCACAGGACTATTACAAAAACAAACCCCTGATCCTCAAAATACTTACTTTACTGACCATTTTTCGAAAATACTGACTTTTACTGACCATCTTGCACCCATGCTATTGACAACGTACAACGCTATTGCTACATCATAATTTAGCGGCCAGGATTTTAAATCAAGTGTGCAAGCGGTGTGCCTTCCACCCCGTTTTCTATACTAATATCAAAACGAGGAAAGGTTTGATTTCTATTTGTTAGTTTGAAATGAATAGGCTCCGAAACTACTGGACCGATTTCAAAAAATTCTTTCATCTTTACAATGCTACATTATCCCTGGGTGACATAGGCTTTGTTTCATCAAAATCGGTGCAGTAGAAGAAAAGTTACGCAGGCAAAGGTGCGTGAAACTGCAAGTATATCTTATTAGAACAAAGTGTTGCAAGTATGGTTCCTTCGGAAATATGTAAAGATGGGTATAACGTGATCTAATGTTTAGCACGACTCATTAATTTCATCATCATCATCATCAGCCGGAGGACGTCCACTACTGGACGTTGGCCTCCCCGTTAATTTAATTTAACTAAAGTACAAAATGAAAAATAATTGATCATGTTACAGAAAATCATAATTAATTTGATGAACTTTAATACATGCAATATGATAGCGACTTAGTTTATGTCTATATCTTCTCGATTCTTGAGTAAGATGAACAGTATTGAAAATGTCAAAAAAAGTTGGTTGACTAAAGCTATTTTTTGCGTTCATTATTTTTTTACGAAACTTTCTTTCAACTATCTTAACTTTGATTCTCAATCAATTTAAGCACCATAAGTTTACTAGCAGTCCGTCCTAGCTTCGCAGGGGTTAACAAATTTCTATACATGCAAACCTTCCTCTTGAAGCACCCTTATCAATTAAAAATCCATATTACGCAATTATAAAGATCTAAGAATATATGCATTTTGAATTTGTTTTATGCTATGTAATGATAAGAGTAACTGTTTTGTTTTTAAATTTTAAAAATAATGTTTCTTTTTGGGCAGGAATAAGGAAATTGAACAGGATTTAAAACTACACCCTTTTCCGTCTTTCGCTGGCGGTTGCTCCAACTATTTCACGAAAATTTACTGCTAAATATTTTTTTTGTTGTGAGATACTGATATTTATTGTTATAATACAAATACACAAGATTTTGTGAGCACTGTCTGCGCGTCGCTAGCATCCGTAACCGTATTCCTAATAGTTATATTCAATTTACAAAACTGCTAAATGGCCACATATTTTACAAAAACGTAATTAATTTTGTTGCAATTATCAAATCACACCACATGTAGGTGATTAATCTAAAACAGTAAAGTATCTTCACGCCCAAAAAACGCAAAAACGCTGAAATGGTAGGCAGAGGCACAAACAAGGCACCCACGACTAACCGAAGGCACTAAGTCCCACAATGTGTTAGATGTCAAGCCTATTGTCAACCGGGCACATATCCAACCTCGGCTAAAGTTATCCTCGAGAGAAAATTTAAGATTCAATCTTAGTTTACACAATCATTCAGATGCAAGTATATTTTTAAATTGCGATAAACTGGCAACCCACCAAATATAATTTTAGTCTAAATGATACAAAATCCAGATTTGGTTAGGTCATTCATTGTGACGATTTATTGTCGAATGTTTTTCTTTAAATAAACACGATTAACCCGACGATTAGCACAGACAACATTTGTAATGTCTCAATTAATTGACAGCCGAAATAAAATAAAATCATGAGTATTTTGTACCTAAGAAACAATCTTAAATACTTATAGTAAATACCTCATAATCCTGTCGGCGAGTAGGAAATTTCGACACAGGCTAGCGGTCAGCAGATCAGCACGGAACAACTGTTGGAAGAGATCTGGAGACAGCGAGCTCCACGCGATGGTATCCGTTATGGCCGTGAAGATCCAGTTCAGCTCGCCTAGCATCGTGCGCCGGTCCGTCACTTGTCCGGGGATTCTAAAATATTCAATAATTAGACGTCGTCATAGAGCAGAGGCTACACACTCAAGCTGAATATGTTTTTAAGAAAATATATATTTTTGTGTCAAGCTTTTATTTGTAATGGCTATCCCAAGCAGCATACATGAGAAATACTATTCAATGCGTATTAAACAAGCCCAAAATATTAAGTGATGTTGGGAATTTTATAAGTTCCTTCGGCCACCTTCCACTTTCATCATCTTATCAGTAGGGTTACTCTTGAACCTTGATTCATGCAATATTGGAAATTGGTATCGGATGTTAGGTATTAGGTATTCTTGAATGCAATACTGGCGATTTAATAACAATAAGTTAATAATAAGCTATAAAATATTTGACCGAAATCGTTGAATTTTCTTGAACTAAATGTTAATAATACGCAAGTGCTTGGTTCAAGAGTACCTAAAATGACATGTCCGACTCAAATTTCCAATTTGCATAAAATTGAGCTTCAAGAGTAACCCCACAGCGCCATGTCATGATAATTTTGCATTGTCAACAGATTTAAACATGTTTGTAAAAATTTGAATCGACACCCGGAAAGTGGATCAAATTCAACTTGCAAGATTCCACCCGGACCAACATACATACTTTGCAAGTTAAACATAAGCTTGTAATAAGTTAGCCTTTGTTTCAATTCTAATCTTAACCACCATTTTTTTAAAATGAATATGGTTTTTAAAACAAAGTTTTACCGTAAATCACTCATATGCGTGGTTTTGGAGTAATCCGTAAATAATGAAATAAACTAACTTTAAGGGTGTAAGGGCAAGGGTACAAGAGGCTATCGTAGAAAACGAAACTCAAAAGTATTGATTAAGTTCTACTTAGAGATCGATGCTTCGTAGATACGCAAAGCAGTCCATGGAGGCGCAATCAACAAAAATGAAATAAACAACTTCCTTTTGCTGTAGTGGGTTCAAACATGTACATGATTTTCCACTATTAGCCCTTTAAAACACAAAAACCAGATTGTATAAATTTATTTCTACAATGAGAAATAAAATACCCAATAAGATGTTATGATCTGACATACATTTACATTAAGCGTCTCTAAAAAGGTCTTTTTTTATGATATTGGAAGGCAAACAAGCAGGCGGATTTCCTGATGGTAAGAAATTCACACCGCCTAGAGACACCAAAGGTGGTAATGGTGTGATGCCAACCTGAGGCCGGGATGTTAGGATTCAAGCAAAAGTAAGTTTATAGGCTACCTTACCCACCAAATCGGAACACGTTATGACGTTATGACGGCAGGAATAGGTAAGGTAATGGTACCAATCCGGATGAGTCGCTGCGAAACTCTACCACCTAGTCAGATGTCACGGTGTTAGTGACGGTAGGCTTATGCTCGCCTTTTACGAGCTGCCTGGCAGGAAGGCAGATGGTATATTATGCAAAGGTGCCCGGATCAACACTGTTTGTTACGCGTTTACTCTGCAAATTGAGAATGGAATTTTAAGTTTTTGTTGCACGGTAGGTCATGTATTTGATTAGGTTTCTTTCTATTCTATATCCATAAATGTAATACAAACAAAATCACAACTTCGTATCGTTGTGTATTAACAGATATTAACAGTTTGTATGGATTTAAGTGTTGTTTTCCAGGGTTTTATTTTTGTAAGAACTATCTCCTGATGACGACTAACACAATAAATTATTAAAAAGAATTAGAAAAACTGGTTCAACCGTTCAGGCGTGATGTTATGATATTCATTTTAGGATATAAAAATTATATCACATGATAGTATCAACAACCTAGTCAACGTCATGGCATCGTTATTAATACTATCGGAATCATGAAACTGTTACGAAATCATCGCCGTCACTATATCATCACGAATATCGTCTCCACGGTGACCGTCACGATATTCATGTTTAACCAGTCAAGAGATTATCACATGACAGTTAAGATATTACCACCAATACTGGCGGTAAAGTGCTGTGAAGCACTTGCCCGGGTGGGGATCCAACGCCTTACCTATTCTTGTCGTGTTCCGGTCCGGTTAACATCCCGGCCACATACCAGCGACGCACTTATAACATCTGTGGTGTCTATAGGTCACGGCTACTCTTACCATCGGAGCCGTGAGAGCCGTGTGCTTGTTCGCTTTCTTATTACATAATAAAAACAACACCGTCACCGCCGCGACAGAGTAACGACATCCTTACGATAATGTCACGACACCGACACAACATTGTCGCCAACGATATTATCGTAACCTTCACCATCACCGTTAGTAGCACTAATTACCGTTGTCTTTGTGAATGTTACTGTCATGTTTTAAGTAAATTCAGTACAACATATTACTTTATTGGCTGTTACTCAAAACTATGTACAGCAAAAATTAAAAAAAAATGGATTTAAAATGTTTAAATCAAGCCTTTTGATTTGATTCCTCATACGAAATACTTATTCAAGATTTATTTTTTCATCACACAAAGGTCGCCCTAGCACTGAAACCCGATTTCACAGAAGTCCGAACTTAAAAATTGTATTAAGCATATCACACCTACAAACATACAACTGCAACCCCATCTGAACTCAGAGACTTTCACTTGCTTACAGTACGATCTTATTTTATAAAATATCGTCATAGTTACATGCCCAAATAAATCAAATCTTTCTACATATCCTTATAAAATTTCCTTTTCCTATTTCCCAAAATGGTAGAAATAAACACCCAGACCCGAAAATGCAAACATCTAAATTTTCATCACACAAACGTGAAACGACGGGAAACGAACACGAGCATTGCGGTTAGTCGGTGGAGTTAGACGTGTACGCAAGCCCATTGACCAATAAGACACTATTAAAGTGTTATTGAGTTTAGGAAATATACAACAGGATTTTAACAATAATATAATATACCGATATAGCGTCGCCAGTTTAATAATGGTTGCGACGCAGCGTGCGGTCACAGAATAAGTAATACTCGTAGTACTAACGTACAGAAGATCGTGTACACAACGCAAGCAAACTTCAATCTTAAGACGTGCAGTAAAGGTCATACTGCGCTGATTTACTAGACACTATTTACTTAAAAACTCAAATATAGCAAACAAAATTGAAATTTAAAGCAACCAAAATAAGATTCATATAGTTTAGCGTCGTTAAATTAACAATATCGCGTGACGTCATACGAGGGTCAAACTGAAAGTTCTTAGAAAATCAAAAACTAAGCATTCTAGCAAGTTATTAGTTTTATTTTAACTTTTCAAAATAGCGTCCATTTACATCAATACATCG
>NJDC01000143.1:77048-128150 GCA_002245475.1 Calephelis virginiensis
TCGTAAAACAAATGACAAATGAATGAAATGTATACTCAATATTTTTGGTAAAGAGTTCTATTTTCAAAATTTAAACTTATTTTTTTAATATAATGCTTTTAAGTTGCCAATTCTAAAAACTTTCAGTGGTCACAACTCGTTATTTATCGTTTCTTAATAACCTCTTTTTAATAACAAATTATATTAAGAAGTATGGGGTATTTCCGTGAAATAAGGTTCGGTTACATCTGAAAAAGTGCAGTCAAATTCTTCTGATGGTGCTTCGGTTGCGAAGCGTTGAGGTTTTAGTAATGTGTGTATTGTTGGTGCTAACAAAACATAGTATTATGTATGTGTGTAGCTGTAAGTATATTTGGTGTCTTTGGCTTGGAATAAATTCAATTCATTCTTTACCCACTGTCTTTTCTGTTTTGTTTTCTTTGGCGAGAAATTGCAAATTAAATCATTTTATTGGTTTAA
The DNA here is from genome assembly GCA_002245475.1 of Calephelis virginiensis. Taxonomy (NCBI): domain Eukaryota; kingdom Metazoa; phylum Arthropoda; class Insecta; order Lepidoptera; family Riodinidae; genus Calephelis; species Calephelis virginiensis. The sequence goes on from NJDC01000143.1 coordinate 77,508, forward strand.
GTATGGGTTTTAGCAAAGTATAGCCTTCTTCTATCATTTATATCTACACAAATTAACTTGGAAATAGCCGACTTATATTAAAGTTGACTGGTAAAATGGTAAAGTTGTAACAAAACAAATCACAGTTCATTTCATAATAATATCTGATCAGATAAAAAAATATTGATGTTGTAAAGAATTTTAATGGAAAGGATGAAGAATGTGTGTGCGTGCGTGTGTATGTATGTGTGTGACAGAGAGTGCGCCGACTTGTACATTCGTGTGAGTGTGTGTGTGTGTGTGTGTGTGTGTGTGTGTGTGGATACGTGTGTGTCTGCGTGTAAGTGCGTATATGTGTGTACACATAGACACTGCAGCTGGAGACTAACTTGTCGATAAGGTCGAGCAGGTCGGCGCGGGCGACGCGCAGTCGGGTGCGCAGCACGAACCACTTGATGGCCATCTTGACGGGCGTGGTGAGGCAGGCCGTGAACAGGTCGGCAGGCAAATCCGGCGACATGGGCAGCGTCTGGCCAGCCGCGCATGCACCGAGCTGAATGCAGTTCTTATACGACACGCCCTCGCCGCCTCCGCCCTTGCCGCTCGCCTGTGGGATATCGGGCAATACATACCGGACGGTGAGTGCTTGCGACGAGTGATTTCTAATAGCTACTGCAGTATTTCGTTTTGATGAGTAGGCTGATTGACAATCTTATTCAAAAGACAGTGCACTTTTGGTGTTAATAGGGGAAATGTATCAGGATATGTCAAAAGACAATTGGGTAAGTATGACGAAGTAAATAAGCGATATCCAAAATTGCACATTGGTTCACAGTTAACAATTTTCTTTAAAATGGTAACAAAACGAAGTGTATTATATTTTAATTAACAAATGTTAGGCTAGTAGAGACTAATGTACAACTGAGTGGATCTAAACTAGATCTGGTTGAATCCGCTGTGTTTTTAGGTACAACAATTGATAATAAATTACAATGGGGCCCTCATATTGAGAAACTGGCAAATAGTGTCAGTTCAGCAACATTTGCAGTTAAAAAACAAGAACATTAACCAATGTTGGAACAGCACGAATAGTTTGGGCGAAATGAGTCCTAAAAACAGGCTTTTTTTAAAACATTTTTTTGCCTACAGCTTACGAGATAAGACAGTAAAAAAAATATATATATGAATCTTGATCATATGTTTTATAATAATACGCCTTCCATAACACGATAATGATTATTTTACTCGATAGAAAAAAATTACAAAGTATGGTCTAAAATTGAGATTCGAGCTCATTATTTGTTAAACGATTTTAAAGATATATAATTCAAATTAATTTGAATGGTGTATAATGTATTAATCTTTCATGTGTATGAATTAAAATTTCTATTTAATAGCGTATATGAATATAAATAAATAATTTCCAGTGTAACTCGCAAGAATTCATAATAACCCTTTCCGCGTTATAGTGTTTCTCATTCATTTCTACCGACACTCACTAGACAGTGACCGAGTGACCGCTGAAGCGCCGTGCTAGTCGGACGTGTGTCGCTGCGTTATTCACCTGATATAAAACTAAAAAGTGTATTTTTATAGTTTATTATTTTTAAAAAAAATAATGTCACTAAAATCATTAAAACATTTTTGTAATAATAAATTATTATAAAAATGTTTTGATTCATTACAATTATTTCGCGAAGAATCGACCCGTAAAGAAAATCTAGCGCCACAGAGCAGCAAATGTCAGTAGGAACGCTTGTAAGATGTTATTGACTACATTATAGTCAATATGTTTCTTATATGTATAGTTGAAGTATATATTATACGTTTCATGCGACGACTTTGTACGGTAAGTAGTATCTGAAAGCTTTAAAAAAGGATAGATATAACGTCGAAAAAAATACTGTATTACAGAGAGATTGTAGTGAGTGGATGGACATAAGGAAAATTTGATAACAGCGTCTAACTTTGGCACAATATGTAAAAAGAAAGTATATTCACGCCCATAACCCGGAAGCAGTAGGCAGAGGCACAACCAGGGCACCCACGACTGGCCGAAGACACTAAGTATATATAACTTCTATTGCGCATGACAATGAAAACAAAAAACAGGCACTGCTACAAATGGAAAACATTGTCATTCAGTCATGTGGACTTTTCATAGATGCGAAATTGCCCTTTTTTGGTGCAACATCTGACGGAATAGTTAAAGACAATACGTAGAAATAAAATCCCCACATCAAGTTTGAGGCCGTAATTCCGATCCGGTGGTAGTTTATAAAAATGTCAACGCTCTAGTACTACTTGTATGGTTCACGTGCATAAAGTTTTTTTCTGATTATGATTCTGAAAGCGTATAAGACAGGTATATCAAAAAATGTAAGATACAAATATTCAAATACAATAAGAAACTTGGTACAACGAGGTATCAACTGAACGTGAAAAACGTGTATTCTTGCCAATTGGTCTGGAGAAAATAATCCCCATACCGTAGAATATTTTGAACGAGACAACGAATTTTGGAGAAATAAAATTAAGCAGAAAATCGTACTTTTTATGAAAGCCCTTTTGCGTGAAATGGTTGATACCCGTTATGTTCGAGGCATGCCTGTAAAGGACATCGTACTAAAAAAGACGATAATCGTGACGAATTACCAGTAGGAAACCAACTGAACAAAGCAACATCGTTAGCCCACACCAATACAAACCTAGGCAGCTTTAAATCGTACGAGAGTTGCTGAGGACATGCTGGAACGAGTCAATTCCGACTCAAAATTCACTGGTAACGAGACGCGGGTTCACGAATTTGACATGAAAACTAGTCAAAAAGCTTTGGAGTGGCGCCTTCCAACTGAACCCAAGCCGAAAAAACCACGCAAAACTCGTGCGAAAGTCAAAGTGATGAAAGTCTATTCTTTGACTATCGCGGTGCTAAGCCCTCGGAATTCTTGCCGAAAGGTCAAACGATAAATGAGGAATATTATTTAAGCGCTATGGCGGCGTTCAAGAGAGCAAATTCGACTAAGACCAGCCAGTCTTCTGCTAGTTCCTCATTTAAACCAAACCAGAGCGCTTGTTATATGTCTAGGCCAAGAAAAACTAGATAGTTATGAACTCAAAACAAATGCTATACGCAAAAACATCTTGTTGATTTGCAAGCTGCGAGGCAACAAAAACTCCTTTTCTGCACGCGAATCACGAAGAGTTCAAGAAATTTATAAGTAGATATTTTGCATCCTGGCTACGTTCCTCCAAATCGACAGGATATTGGTGGTAAGCTGCTCGATGAAATTTTCAAGGAAGAACAAACCAAATGTAAATCTGATTTAAAGAATAAAACCGTATGTTTTGTCAATTGATGGGTAGTTTACCATACGAAACGATCCTATCTTTTGCTCGTATGTTGCAACGAATGATGGTAAAACTGTTCTGGTTGATACCATTGATACGACCGACAATCATCGACTACTTAGAAATTGTGGCAAGTTCGAGCATGCAAAAATCAGAACTAATATTTAATTGTAAAGTGAGGAATGTTGTGTCAGATAACGCGGTCAATATGACAAAAATACGTCGACAGATTCATAGAAACACTGGTGACAATGATTTCGAAAATGGTAAAGTAATTACGTACACATATACTATTTAAATTATGCGCTTCGGCTTTATTCGTCAAGTTTTGGAAATCCGAATGTATTTTAAAGATATCTATATAGAGTTATTATTATATAATTAATAATTTCGCTTAAATTTATATTAGGGAAGTCAATTTTTAAAAAAATTATGCTGTGTTTCTTCCCATCAGCTGATATTAAATGAAAACCCCAGATTAAAGAAAATAGAATTAAGATAAATCGGGACTACTAACTAAATAGCTTTCTGACACCAGTAAGTAGATTTTTTTAATAAAACAAAATTCATCAATTAATACAAATTTATCGATTAATCAGAATTTGATATGACTTCTATATCCGACATTTCAGACTCAGAATCATTACTGTCGCATCAATAATAGTGTTTTTTTAAGTGTGGGGCACGCCCAAAGGGGAGGCGTAATGACATTTAAAGGGTCGCGCGAGCTACCTGTGTCGTTAAGTATAAAAAACGCGCGACTGCTGAGAGAATGCATTCTAGACTGCTCGATACGACTAACAAATAAAATTCATTTTCGTTTCCTGAATGAACGAATTTTAAGAACCTTATTAGAGATAAACAAGAAGTTACTCCCGCGGTAGGTATACCGAAAGCGCCTACGCAACTTTGGTCACGTTCGGGCGTCCGGCGGCTCGTTCATACATGCACCCCTCCCGCGCGCCCAACTATTGTCTCTGCTCGCTCGTTCACGCTTCAGTCTGACCAGGATCCTGTTTCTCGTTTAGACGTATTTTGGCACTTAACACACACAAAATGTTTGCATGTGTGTGTGCTGCTATAGACTGCACTACCAAACAATTGATATATTTACAAATGTTATTAAAATATTGTTATTTATAATACATTCGTTACATTTTAATAAAAAACCCATTATTCAATTATTTAGGTAATTGCTGATTTTTTTTGACGTAACCGGTCACACAGACTTGCAAGTTTGTTTAGAATCCGAAGCCGCCATTAATTTAAATATATTCATTGATTCGTGACGATATTTTGTATTAAGTGAGTTGTGATTTCGCCGCATCATTCCAATTTAAAGATTATGGTGTATTTACTGGTCCCAAGTGTTTATATTTTTACAAAAGGACGTTCGGCGTATTATAGCGTATTACGCCAGAAAAAAGGTTACCTTGCTACTGATTTTTGGAAAATGGTGAAATCGGTGAATTTTGTTTAAAATGTCCGTAAACGATCATACAAAAATGCCAAATGAAGACATGAATGTGATTTATAACAGATTTCCTAACCTGCTCATACTGTTTTCTTGCATTTGCATCAGACACAAAAAACTATTGATGAAATGTTAGAAAAATTAAGAATTAAATTGTTAAAAAACAATTTCTGTTTTACTTATTATTTTGCTTTGCATGACATAATTGCCTTATTTGATAATTGCCCCTAAAATTTCTACTTATTGTAATGTTATTGTTCACTTCGCGTTTTTTGTAAGTTGAATAAACGATATTGTGTTTTCTAAATTTTAGTGGCAATATATTTTTTTTATCAAGAAATTAAAAAATATTTAATTAAAAAAAAATTAATTAAATTAACTTAAAAAAATTAAATATTAAATATAAAAAGAATCCCGTTCCTAGTAGTTTTCGTTTGCTATACCTACGGGGCGCCACTGTCTCGTAGCTGTGTAAGGCTATGGTTGCATTTATTGTATATGTAGTTATAATTCTTCTCTGTGAGTAATATTGTTCTGTGAGTCTGACTCACCAACTTCTATCGCGCGGTTGTTTGTTGCCAGTCAGGCACGTACCTAATTATATTGTGTTTCAACAAAATGAGTACGACTAGAAAATGCAAATATAATGACGACTATCTGAAATACGGTTTTGTTTGCCTAACTAAAAATTATGGTGACCATCCATAGTGTGTTATCTGTTATGAAGTTTTGAGCAATGATGCATTAAGACCGACTCGTCCCGAGAGACATTTGTTGACAAAACACAGCGATTTAAAGGACAAACCGAAAGAGTTTTTTGCTTCAAAAACTGGAAGTTTAAAACAAATGAAGTCGGACAGTACGGGTTCTTTGGCCAAGTCAAACCAAAAATTACTTGAAGCTTCTTATGAGTTATCGTTTCTCGTCGCCAAGGAAAAGTTATATTATTTGAGAAACACTCAATTCAATTCAATTCAATTCATCTTTATTTGCAGATAAGGTTACAATTGTGTTTACCAATATAAATATTAGGTGCTCTTATCTAAGCCCATTAGGCGTGCAAATTCACATTCACATTAAAATACAATTTACATAGTTTCATTAATTATAACATAGTAACAATGTCGACAATAAATTCTTCATAGTATTTAACATTAGTCAAGTTAGGTACAATTAGGTATATTCAATGTTAATAATATTAGATAGTCACTAGGTCCAAATCAGTTTGATTATTTTTTAATTACTTACTCCTATCCTCCAAAAAGTCTTTTAAAGAGTAGTATGCTTTACTTATTAGGTAAGATTTTAAAGATTTTTTAAAGCTATATGTATTTTCATGTTTAATATCGTCAGGCAACTTGTTATATACTGTTGGTCCCATGCAAAAGATACTGTTGCGATACAAATTTGTTCTGGATTTCAGAGCTCGTAGTTTGTCGTTTTTCCGTCTCGAACTAAGTGTTTCATATTTTTTAATGCTATTTTTTAGCATTAGTGCAACTTCATAAATGTATATTGATGGCATAGTGAGAATATTTAATTTAATGAAATAGGGCTTGCACGATTCGGTTGATCGCAGTTTGCAGATAGATCTGACACATTTCTTTTGGGCCTTAAATACACGACTAATTCCGGGAGCATTACCCCAAAACAGGACGCCATATCTCAGAGTACTGCCCACATACGCGTGATATGCTGTTAAAGTCGCAGATATATCTACTACTTTATTTAACATGTATAAAGCAAATGAGAATTGATTAATTTTTTTAATAACGTATTCAGTGTGTGCTTTCCATGATAGATTTTGATCAAGATGTATGCCCAAAAATTTTGTAGTCTTGTCTTCTTTAATTATCTTACCTTCATAGTTTATGTTTAATTGATAAGGTTGAGTATTTTTACATGCGAATTTCATGATACATGTCTTGTCTAAATTTATTCGTAGATTATTATTATTTAGCCATTCTATTAATTGTTTTAGTGAGTTGTTAATTTTATTTTCAAATGTCAATTGGTTACAGTCAGTAAATATGGCAGTGCTATCGTCTGCAAATAAAACCATTGGATCCTTAATTGCTTGAGGAAAGTCATTTATGTAGACCAGAAAGAGCAGCGGTCCTAAAATACTGCCTTGAGGCACGCCATAATTAGTTTCTCGGGGTTCAGATAAATATGTCATTTTAGTCTTGTTCATAAGATTTATTTTGGTTATTTCTGTTACTTGTCGCCTATTAGATAAATATGATTTAATTAGATTAAGAGTATTATTTCTCAAGCCGTATGTCTCTAATTTATCTAACAATATTATATGATCAACGTAGTCAAAAGCACGGGACATATCCATATATAATGCCGTCACTCGTTTTTTGTTTTCCAAACTGGTCATTACTGTCTCTAAGAAATGATAAATTGCCTCATTAATCGATTTATTTTTCCGAAAGCCCACTTGTTCCTTTGTTAGAATATTAATTTTTTCAAAGTAAGAGTTAAGGTTTTTATGTAGAATTTTTTCGAAAACTTTTGAGAAAACTGGTATTAGGGCAATAGGGCGATAGTACTGCATGTCCAGTTTGTCTTTTTTCTTAAAAATGAGTTTTCACTCGTCAAACCATGTGTGTTAAAAGGAGCTGAGATCGTTCTTGGACCAAAAAGTAAGCAAATATTACAACAAATTTCACTTTCTGACAGCACTGTAAAGCGGCGTATTGACAACATGGCAGAGGATATAAAAAAACAAGTTATGGACGCCGTGAAACAATCGCCCTTTTTTGCAATACTATTAGACGAGAGTCCAGATGTTGCGCAATGCTTTCAGTTGTTGGTTTTCATACGATATATTCAAAACGAAACAATTCAAGTAGAGGTGCTGTTTTCTACTGAGTTAACTACAACAACGAAAGCGGTTAATTTGATCGCTTCAGTCTCTGAATTCTTTACTGAACATGAGCTCTTATGGAACAAATTGATAGGCATCTGCACATATGGCGCTCCTGCAATGCTTGGCTCACGCTCCAGTTTTGTACAACTCGTTAAGGAAAAACAACCCAATATAACCGCAATCCCAGTGGCTTAAAACAGTGTTTTATACATCGTCAAGCGTTGGCAACAAAGACACTACCCAGCGAACTAAATGACGTATTGAAACTATTAAATGAAATTAGTAATTTATTTAAATAGGAGTGCGTTAAATACACGACTTTTCACGGCGTTTTGTGAAGGTTTGGGAACCGAAAATAAAACATCATTGTTTCACACAGAAGAGCGCTGGCTCTCAAAGGGCAATATGCTGGTATTTGAATTTCGCGATGACGTAACACTGTTTCTCGAACACCAAAAAAGCGAATTATGCAATGAATTCAAGAGCCCCAGTGTTCAAGTAGCGTTGGCTTATTTATCAGATATGTTTGATTCATTGAACTTGAAACTTAAAGGCGGAGACTCAAATATTAATCATAAAGACGCCATCAAGACTTACTGAAAGTTTACAACTTTGGGATCGCAAAGTATTAGCAGAGTCATCTAATTATTATGTATGTTTTCCTAAATTATAGTCTTTCTAAAGAAACGCGCTTTATGAAGGTTTTTCAAGACACTGAAACCAAGAAAAAAATATCAAATCATTTGCGATGCCTAGTATCATCAGTAAATGAGTTCAGTCGTTACTTTCCCAATTCATATGACGATGACATTTATCGATTCGCAAGGGATCCAATCCATGTTGATGTAGATACCCTCCTAGAAACACTTCTAGAGGAAACCTTGGAAATTAAAAATAGTTCTGTTGTTAAATACGATTTTGAATAAATAGGTCCATCATTGTTTTGGGTTAAAATTTCTCAATTTACTAGAAAATAGCAGCAAAGGACTTCAATTGTATTTACCTCAAGTACATATTTGTGTGAAAGGGGATTTTCTGCCGTAGTCGCAATAAAAACCAAGTACCAAAATAAACTTGACATTGGCAGTGATTTGCGTTGTGGGATTTCAAAGGTTAAGCCGAGAATTATAAACCTCGTCAAATCCATGCAAGCTCATCCATCTCATTTCAATAAAAAGTAGTGCCTACTTACCAATAATTTTGTGTTACTTTTGTATAACTTCAATTAATGATTAATAAAAATATTTATTACATTGAAAACTTTTTTATTTTGACCTGATAATCGGGACTAGAGGATGGGGGCGGGGAGCGAATTTTTTTTAATGGTCGAAAGGGGGCGCATCCAGAATAAGTTAGAGAACCCCTGATCTTTACGAATGGTACTCATCCTCACACTTGATAGCATGATCACATACTTTCTTCCATTCGTCGGGTCCTATCATGTCAACTTTTTCTAACATAAGTTCTTTTACCGAGGTCACATTCGTGACAACATTTGAGTTTTTTTTTTTTGCTACGTGCCCCTTTATTTGGGACCAAATATTTTCGATGGGGTTAAAATCAGGATGATATGGTGGTAATCGTAAAACTGAATGTCCATGCTCTTGTAAAATTTTGTCAATGGTAAATACAGCCAAACTTTCTTTATGAATCAATATAATTTTATATAACTCAGGCTTTGTTAATGTAGGGTCACAAGGAATATGGTTCTGCTCCAACCAAGCTGTCATATCAAGTCGCCGTGTATTAGAATTAGGCAACTTAACCAATAACTGGTTACGGTATGGTGCATTGTCGATTATTAGCACACTGTTTGGAATTAAATTGGGAATCAGTTGATTGCGAAGCCAAGTGTGTGATGAATATGAAGAAGTATTGTGTTGAAAACCATGTAGGAATAAATTAAGTCTCTATATCCAAATAAGGTAATTTGGCGTATTACAGCTCTATACAATTCTTAATATTGAAATATTGTATGCTGTCACTTCCGTCACAGTCGAAATACTGACGAGTTTTGGTGGCTAAAACGACGATCACACCTTGGTTTCTTGATCGGTTAAATTCGTAAACACGAAATATACCGAGGCGCATAATTTAAATAGTATTTGTGTAAGGATGTTCGGCGCCTATTCTTATCTTACTGGCTAAAGATTTAGAAATTCCAGATGCTAAAGTACATGTCTTGAAAGTAATCAAGTGCTTCAGAAATAATAACTTCGTGCGTGCTAAGTGTGAACCAAGGCGAACAGTTTAGTATTATGAAGACACAAGAAGTAAAATGGAACACAAAACTGGCCAATTTTAATGCGAATAGCAGATAAAAATAAAGAGGGAATTAGCTCTGATATCGGAAACTTCATTCGAAATGTGAATATTAAAAGAAATGCAGAGGATCTTGTGGCAAGACTGGAGTAATCGCCCTTGTGGTCTAGCGGTTCAGTTGTTGGACTTGACTGCATGAGGTCCCGGGTTCGAATCCCGGGTCGGGCAACAAAAAGAAAATTGGGTTTTCCCAATTTTCTAATGGAAAAAAAAATGTTGCTCGGGATTGGCAAAGTGCCCGGTTGGCAATAGCCTTGCAGGTGGCAAGGGTGGCATGGCAGGTGGTCATATCCCCGAAGGGGTAGACAGAGCCACATCCAAAGCACCCACGACCATCCGAAGATACTAAGTCCTACAATGTGATAGGTGACAAGCCTATCGGCAACCGGGCATATATCCAATCCCGGACAATGTTAAATTTTGTTAGAAAATTGAGAATTTACATTTTCTAATATTTTTGTTGCCCAACCCGGGGATCGAAATCGAGACCCCGAGGATCGAACCCGAGACCCCAAGAAGTCAAATCCGACGAAGGATGGAAGGCGGGGAGGTATTTGGTCTATACTGCAAAGGAGCCCGGACCAACACGGCGAAAATTAATTGAAAACAAGTTTATTTAAAATGAAATGAAATTTATTTATTTGCGGAATATGTATGTTTAAAAGTTGTTACAGAATACTTATTCATGCCAACATATTCTACCACATTGTGGTGTGCAAATATCTAATTTAATTAAATATATTGTATTTTTTATTTTTGTTATTTATATATTTTGACATATAAATTCGTTTAAATATATTTACTACTAGGTTAGCACTTATTAATTTAAGCAAACATTTTAACGATCGAGTTTTATGCTATCTTTCATACATATAGGTATTATGGAAACTTTCTCAGAAGAAAAAAGGTATGAATTGTTCTTGTGGCTCTCTTTTGTTAGGAAAATATAGTATTTACTTCGGCAGTCAGTAATAAATAAGCAACATATAGTGTCTTAATAAATTCAATTAACTCTGTGAATTAATAACAAAACATTAATACGAACGAACGAAAATTTGGTTTTTCCAATTATCTAATAAAAAATTTTTGCTCGGGATTGGATATGTGCCCGACTGGCGCCACCTATCACATTGTGGGACTAATGCCCGATTTCACCAAGAGGACTATACTTTAGGGGACCTTTTAACGTTACTTATGGGACTGTTTCCATATAAAACAGTCCCTTAAAATACGTTAAAAGTCCCCTACAATATAGGGGCTCTTGGTGAAATCGGGCATTGGTGTCTTCGGCTAGTCGTGGGTGCCTTGGTTGTACCTCTTCGGGGATATGGGCGTTAAGATACTTTTTTTTTACCTATGTACATCAAAACTTATTTTTATTTCAATAAATAAAAATAAATATCTACCTACTTATGTATTTTAGATTATCGTGTTGTTCACAAATAAAAGTAGCCTAAAGTACTTTAGTACCGAAGGGTTTATTTTCTTTTTTTCATTACATATTATGAGACTGTCATATTTATTGCAATATGTTTTATCTACCTAATTGACTTAATCATGCGCATTAAGCGTAAGAAACAATGAATGGTCAAGTAGATAGATAGATAGACGATGAATATTATAATAGTAGATAGCAGCGCTGCCGCGAGCCGACGACCCTAGCACCTAGGTATCACTCTACACTAGATAGCGACAGAGTTATGCGTTAAAAGAAAACGGGAATACTAAGGTCAATATCTCGTGAGGTACGGAGCACTTGTACGAGCTGAATTGAATTTTTTTTGCTTAGTTTATCTTGATTTAATTTACAATTAGTCGTCATTAATGTGATACACAGATAATAAATTATAACTAATTAGTCGTCTGCGATTAGAATCACTCGTATTATTATTATTATTAAGAGTTCGTGTAAGACCTACCCCGAGGATCACTGCGACCTAACTAGATCTATTGTGATCACAACTCTTAATCTTTAAGCTTAGATCAAAACCGAAAGGCCGACAGTTTCTAAGAACTGTATAATGCTCTTGGGATTGATCAGCTAAGATCTTGGGGATTTATTAAGTGCTCCCCCAGGTGTTTACTTCTAGCCTGAATGAACGCAGGACAGTCGCAGAGGACGTGCATTGCCGTCTCTTCTGCTTCAAGGCAAGACCTGCAGTCAGATGTCTCTGCAAGGTTCAAGGATGAGCCTAAGGTGTTTGTTTAGCCCGCAGTGACCTGTTATAGCTCGAACCAAGATCCTGAGCTCTTTCCGATGCATACTGATCGCAATTAAAGAAAATTTGACTTTAAACGAGTGCCTTTGCATGCTCTTGGCCCGTGGTTTATTGCCAATTTGCTAGATTTTCTTAGAATCACTCGTAGGTAATTGCAGGAAATTTTAAGTTTTACGGTTTTTTTTAATTTTTTTTTTAATGACAATCTTTTGTCATTTTTTTCGACGAACATCCGTCAAATGAGCAATGCTTTAAATCAGTAATTCTATTTTAAACGTATTATGAAACTTAATAAACGCACGCGTGAGCTCTCGCGACACTCACTGTCGTAGTGGCCGCGACGCCACACGAATTTGTAGACATTTATCGATGTAGGTAAGGCCGAGTGGCGGAGGCCTGATTTAGGTCTTGATAAATAAAGGTTCTTATCAAGGCGTTCTTATTAAAAAAGGTGTTAAAATTTATTATGGTCGAATTTCGACGAATGGGCGGTCACCAGTAAAAATAATTAGCTAAAAAGTGATCAACAAATTCCTTAACATCTGTGTGATTTGGTTAGGGTCTAGAAGTAGCTAGTAATTGATGCTATAATTTTGATTGTTCTGTATCAGCAACACTAGTTTCCGCCTGGAAGTACCTATCTCATGTTTAATTCATGGTATTAGCGTTTTGTTGCGTATAACAGGGCTTCCCAAACTGCTAGTGAGCAAAAACCACAAGCTATAAGAAAATTAATTTGCAACAACAGACAGGGGCGTACACAGAGATTTCAGACAAGGAAGGCATAGAAATTCTTGTTAAAAACTTACCAATTCTAGGAACTCAGTTTAGTTTTGAGTCATATCTTTACAATGAAATGTCATTTGCTTCACATGCCATAATATTATTAATATAAAATATAAAATTAAAAGAATTATGAAAAGTTTGGTTGACGTTACCAACCGGACTAGGACGTAAAACCTATTCGAGCACTGATATTACGGAGGCAAAATATGAAAGGTATCGACCGTTGGCCCAAGTTAAGTGTCCAACCTATCAGTACAAAGCTAGAATATATGTGGTCTCTCTCACGTCATCCCGCTCGTGTTGCTCGGCGAACTGCTTGAAGTGTTCCACGATCATGCCGGCGTTGGAGCAGTCGTACACGTACAGCGAGGGCGCGCCCATCCACGACTGCAGGTCGTATATCGACAGCGGGATGTACTGAGTATACGCCTGACAAAACAAATGTATTGTCTGATTTAAGCGGACCAAATTATCACTTAATTCAGCAGTTATTCATTTTTAAACTTGGATTTTCTGTGAACCAAGTTCAGACAGAACAAAGTTACATTATACATTCCAGCTTCAGTGATAACAGAAGTGCAATGTAGTGTTTGCTTATAGCGACGAATACAATTACAATACAATACATACACACAATCCGTCTTATTAATAAACATGGTCTAAGGTAGGAGTAAAATTAAGTTGATATTATAGTCTGTATCACATTGTAATAAAGACTATGATAGCGGGTTGAACCTTTGATTACTTTATTCCGTATTTATTAATAAGACGGATTAAGACTATAACAAATCTATATATTAATACAAGATGCCAAAATTTTGCACCCCTTTTTACTAAAATTGCGCGGACGCAGCAGCATAAAATTTGGCATACTTATAGTTTATGTATAGAAGTGCAGAACGATAATATTTTTTAATAATAATGCTTATAGTACGAGATCCGACCGCGTAATTTATACGTACATGTAATACAAAACTAGTGTTTTCAATATTTTTTACCTTTTACCAGCTTTGCGGATCTGCATTAGTTTAGTTATAAATATCGATAAAAAATATATTTAATTAATCAAACATAAATGTAATGAACAAATAAATCACGCGATCGGATCTTAGACTATTATAAAGTACATTAAATCAATAAATAAAACATTACCCACACTACCATGCATTTGACACACACAAACAAATAAATAAATTGATGATAACGATAAAAGATCACAGATGGCACACTAAAAAGTTTGGAAACAAAGTAGTAAAATAAAATAAAATATACAAATAGAGACAAATTATGGTATTTACCCTGTTGAAGACCCATATCTCTCCTTGCGAAGTGGGCTTGGGCACTCCATGTCCGTTGTAATGGAACAGCACGCGCTCCTCCTTGGCGTTCCGGCGCAGCGAACAACACAGCTTCTTCACCTGACAACGATACAACGTAGGTATCACTACTACTACTGCTGTTTAACTTTCATTTCATTTTAATTATTTTTATTATTATAAAACCACAGTATTTACAAATAAAAAGTCATGTTTGATTTATAATAGATTGTACAATTACATTACGAGCGAAATCTATCCCAGTAATATTATAATAATTTCTTAGCAAGAATAGTGTTTTTGTGGACTTCCTACTTTTCCATCTCACTGCCCACTTCCCATCCCACTAATATAAATTCGAAAGTTTGTTTGTTTGTTTGTTCCCTCTTAACGGTCTAATCCCTGGACCTATCTGAACGAAAATTTGTATGGGGATAGTTTAGGAGCCGGAGAGTTACATAGGATACTTTTTAACAAACTTTAAAAAGAAGGAGGTTATCAGTTCGTCTGTATAGTTTTTTGTATGTTACGCGATTACTCGAAGATCCCTGAATTGATATGGAAGGATTCAGAGATAGTCCCATGGTCACCAAGTCCTGAAAAAAAAACCTGGGAAATCGAGGGAAACTCTAAAAAATTTTTTGTCAAGAATAGTGTTTTTGTGGATTATAATCACTTGCTAGCATTCGACAATGGTCAATTCGTGATGCTGTGCTGATGATGGAAGCTTTCAATCATCAGCTCACCTACAAAAAGTACCAATTCTTCAAGCATCTGAATCTTTCATTTGATACATTTTAGTTAGTTTGGTAGGTATTTATTATATAGATTATGTAGAAGTTCTGATAATGAACCCAGGAGTGATAGGCACTTCCCACTATCCCACTGTATAATATTATAAATTCGAAAGTTTATTTGTTTGTTAGTTCTGACCAATCTGAAAGAAAATGAGTATGGGGGTAGTTAAGGAGCCGGAGGGTATTCATAAAGGACTAGCAGAAGAATATTGAGGGAATCGGAAACCTTTACTCAGACGCAAGAGACTTGCGGAATAGGCTGACCGTCAAGCGTCTTTGAGGGATTTGGAGACATTTACACAGACGCAAGTAAGAAGATCAGCTAGCGCTCAGCGTCAAGCTCAATGTAGAAGCATTTTCAGTAGGTTTAGTAAGTTTTTTTTTGTTTCGTACTCAAGCAGCATTCGATTATGATCATACGTTACAGTATAATCCTCCTTCGATTTTAATTGGAGAAATGAATAAAAAATCTCAGCATTGTGATCTCTTAAAATTCAAAGATGTAACGCTTGCTAATGGTAAGGTATTATTACTTTTCCTTGGTATACCAGCTGAGCCGTTGAGCTCTTTTATTGTTTTATAAACATTAATTTCCAAATAAATACGTTATTCATCACAAGTATTTAATTTAAAACAAAAATCACTTGATTTAGATGAACATCATAGGAGATATCGCAGTTTTAAAATAACATCAAATGATCGAGAACTGCGACCACAGCTCATCAGCTGTTGTTGTGCCAAGCCGGCAAGTTGTCATGAGAGAAAGGCGGTCGCGGTGTTCCAAGTTAGTTAGCTCTACAAGATAGATACCTACTATGCTACCCGGCCAAAGAGCACTACAGTCATAAATAATAATAATACTAGGTTTTTGTAACTACCGACCGCACGGCCTAGACGCGTGGTTGGCTCCTTACGGAATGGTTGTACGCATTGAGCTACTTTTTAAATTTGTTCTTTTTAGAATATAATCGTATAATACTTTTTAGATGAACAAGTTTTGTTTTAGTTTACTTATGTTTGTAAATTTACATATCTGAATAGATACATTACATTTTGATTTTGTAGTATATTAGCGTAATTATTTTACCGTGGATTGGCGATATCTAATTGTATAGTAAAAAATGTTTGTGTAATTAGTTTTTAAATTTAATTACACTCTTGAGTAAATAATAATATATTACATACTTATGAATAAAAAGGGTCAGTAAAAGATTTCTACTTTCTCGGCAGTCTACTACTGCAAAACAAGTAAGGAGACAGATAATGAAAATGAGCTTGATGTTGAGTCGGAACATAATAAAAAGACTTTATTTCTCCTTGAACTATCTTTAATTTACATGTACACTTCAAGTGACCGCTCATGCCACTCTACCCCTGGAAGATCCCGTTTTTTTTAATGTGAAATTACCATCATTGTTGGTAATTTTGGGCAGAATTATTTTTTTGCAAAATTCAAAGCTGAAAATGTTGTTCCTACAATTTCTAAATGTGAGTTTCCCGAAGGGTTAACTAACGCCCATTGTAACTTAAATATATATATATCATAAATAATGTACAGTTAGTCAAACGTTAAAAAATATATTATTCAAACACGATTGACTATAAATATCCTTCACCCTTGTATGCACATTTGATGACAGGGATTGTAACGAATCATATACCCGCTAAATATCTATCAACGCTAAATATGTTGTAATTAAGGTTATTGGGAATTCCACAAGTGCACTATGTGGTACAGTGTGCAGCAGCTACAACAGCTTAATATAATCGCCTTGTCTATTCCTGTCACCACAAGCGCCAGTGCTCGCCTTAGCTGTATTCCGTGGTTGCACAAGAAGCGTAAGATGATTTTCATAAGATAGCATTACATATGTTGTTTGCAGACAGCGTTATGTCACTGTTTGTTGGCTATCTCATAATTTTCCATCACAATCTTACATCAAAAGTTTTTGTAACCGGCGTGTTTGTATGAAAACAGTAATCAATGTGAAGGAAGCTAGGCAGGTGTGCAAGTTCCGTGACACTGGGCGCTCATTATCCTCTGAGATTTGGGTTTTGAAGTTACCTCATCACTGGTGGGATCGAGCGACTGCTTGTAGCGCGCGCGTGGCTGCCAGCGCTCGTACTGGGTCTGCAGCGCGTTCCCGATGGTCTCTATTGCTTTACTGGGCGACAGAGACTGAGGATCTGGAAACACAAATACATAGAAATAGTTTATTACCGGACATTATAAATAACTAGCATCATAAAGAAAATAAAACAAAATATATTTTCAATCTGTGGCTAACAATTTTGTTAACAACTAGGAGCTCGCCCCTTCTAAGTTCTATGTTATCCTACATACTACTTCTGTCAAGAAAGTCCCGGGAAAAGATCAATATTTATTCTAGCTGTTGGTGATTCTTAAAAATTTATTTAATCAACTTCAAAGTATGCTCCTTCAGAAACTATACACTCACGCCACACTCACAAAAGATTTTTAAACGCTGTTTCCGGAATTGAGTGTAGTTCCAGTCGCGAATTCTCTTTTATGACTTCTGCCTATTAATATCAGGTGCCACAAAGTTGTAATTTAAGTTTGGAAAAAAGAAAGAAGTCGACAGGTGCCATATCTGGTAAATGTGATGGTTGCTCGATGGTATCCAAATAAATACATTATTCATTACAAGTATTTAATTAAAAGTCAATTTTTGGCTACAGTTTTAAATTAACATCATAGCAAAATAATGATCGAGTACTGCGCGCACAATGTGCAAAGCCGGCGGACAGTCGCGAAGGGGGAGGACAGTAGCCCCCGTTTCCTCAGCAAAATACCAATAGCAGCTGTTAGTGTTGTTATTGTTAAGCGATAAGAAGTACGCCGGGTCGGCTAGAACAATTTAAGTGTATAACATCAAATTTAAAAATTAAATAATTATTTTAAGTTTTAAAATATTCACCATCATTTCCTTCCGAAATTGCAAAACTACAGTGTCACTCGCAAAATTCGATACTATATAATCTTAAGTCATAAGTATGAACCAGACAAATCAACATATTGCATGTATTACTTGACATGAATGTATGAACTTACAACCTCATTATACATAACTTATTTCATCATAAAAGCTTGTCGCGATAATGAATATTTAATAAAATTGAAATTTTATCAATTAGCATATTTTATTTACCTACTAACAATACCACTTCTAGAAAATATTTTTTTATTGCAACTCAGGGGGAGGGGCATGAAATCGATGAATGCTATTGTCTGTGATAAGAAAAAGTTTAAGGTTTCTCAGACAATATCGATTTGACCAAGGTATGAACCACGAAAATTTCAAAAACCTTGAAACATGGTTTTGGGCCCAGAGGCCATTTCTTCGAGATAGAAATGCCGCATTTTATTGAAACACTTTTAGGTAGACCAGATCAGGATTCCCTTCCACTCAGATAATAGCATTTATAGATTTCATGAATACCTCAGTAACTATGGGAAACAAATAAAAAAAATTAGTACAACGATTTTAAATGCATTGCAACAAAAAAAACTTTCAAGAAGTACCCCAATACTAATATTGAGTCCCAAGGTCCCTTTGCTGACCATTAAGGTACAAACGTCGGATTTGAAAAGAATACTGTTAGGGGTACCTAGATCAGAGTTTTTATTCCTTGCATGCTGCATCGATTTCATGTAACTATTATGGTGCAAACGAAAAAAAATTGGTACAATTAGGTACAAACGATTTTAAAGCCATTCCGATAAAGAAAACTGATTATCAAGAGTTTTGCATGGGGGAACCCTTTAACTGTTGAGGTACAAACGAAAAAAAAATGGTACAATCAGGTACAGACGTCTTAAACAAATTCCAATAAAAAAAACTGATTTTCAAGAGATTTGCATGTTAATTTCACGAGGGTTGGTTTCGAAGACTCTTAACACCACCTCCTGATAATATTCAAGCAATTTGATTGTGGAATGTCAACGTAGGTTTTCCCGTGTCCCTACATCTATCCACATTTGCATTGTCCTTTCTCATTTTTACATCAACACTATCTTATTGTCGGACCTTACTTTTACGAATGCGATTAGCTAGGGTTACACAACAGATTTTCCGTAGCGTTCGCAATTCGATAGTATTTATCTTACTCTCATGCTTGTTCTGACGTACTTAACTCTCGCTTCCATAAAACAACATATCGATAAGCACAGTATTATGCAAAGCGAATCTAGCAACTTGGATCAAATCCGAGCTTTTGAAATAGCTTGTCCAGCGCTTCATTGTCACTTTTCCCTACACACACTCTCCCCTCTACATCCACGATGTACTTTCTCTCCCTGGTTAAAGCACAAGACAGATAACATACAATTTTATTCACTTATTCCAGCACTACAAAATCAATCAATCCTAGCTAAGTCTCTTTCAAATAACTTTACTTCGGTTTTCTTCACATTAAAATGTAAGCATTTTTCTTTATTTGTAATTGTGTCGAGTCCAAAAGTACAGCGTCATTTGCATAAACCAGGCAGTTCACCATTTGGTCACCCATACACATTGCCACATTAATTGATTTTAGCCTTTGAAGGTATTTGTAAAACAAGTGTGCTGACAACACACAGCACTGTTTGTCACCAATATTAACATGTAACTAGGGCAAAACGTTGCCGTCCACCCACACACGTGCAGACTGAGACTGCAGTCGGGCAAAATTTGGTAAAATGGTCCCAAAGACCCTTACGTAATACCAAATCAAATCCAGCAAATCAGATCCACAAAACTACAGAAAATCCATCTGGCCTACAGCAAGCTTCTCTATAATGTGGCGGTGCAAAAGCACCTGAACCTCACATCCTCTTCTAGACCTGAATTCGCCTGAGCCTCTTACGACGTCTTAATATTATACATAAATAATTAAAATTCAATTGCATTTCATTAAAATATGTTAGGAATTATTAACTTATATTATCATTCATCCTGGTTCATTCTCGACAGAAGCGAGTGCCACTACTAGTTTTTTGTGTATAAGGCAAAGTTCACAAACCTAACACCTCTGAGTGTAGTTGGCAAAAGTGAGGTACTTACATACATGAGATTGACTAGTATACCTGTCTATATTTTGTACCCTTTATAAGGAGTTAAATCAGTTTGTGTGATTTGCCTGTAAATATATATTGAGCTATAACAGACTTAAAACATCAGGCAACTTCTAAAAAGTGACCACTCACGTCATGGGTAGGCAGTAGGTAGATTTTTTGTGAAAACTTCACGTCATGAGTAGGCAGTAAGTAGATTTTTTGTGGAAACTTTTACAAGACTCACAGCCTGCCCAATGCCCATAAAGGGTGTTTACTCAAGTAGTCACTCGCGCGTAGCAATTTAGAGCCTTTTCACAAAGGATATTTTAAGTGTGGAGCTATGCAGAGAGGGATTTGAGTTACTCACTGTTTAATGGACAATGAGATTTACAGCAAGTACAATAAAATCTCTAGTATTTTACAGATGTGAGCATTTTAGTTTTATGCTTTTTAACATATTTTTTTTCATAAAAAATATGAGCTATTCGTTTTGTACTTTCACATGTGCATGAATAAGTATATTGGTACATACCTATCCAACATTCGAGGCGTGCGCATGGCTGTGTCTTGACTACATCTGGTGGGTCTACACTCACATTTAAGCACAACACAAGTGCTACACAATGTGTTTTATACTGTAAGAAAAAAAAATAATTGTTATAACTATCTTGACAACAAGAACTCATTACAACTTTTTGTATCTACATTTTCATTCACTATATTAACATCCATTCCCGCTTACTTTATATATTAGCGGCTGATACCAGTGACTAGATAGATTAAGATCAGCCTGACTTTTCTGTATATTGCAATGACTACCAATAATATAAGTAGTATTACTATTTATTCAATATTACTTCTTATTTTCTAAGTTTATATATTTAAAATAAAAATACATTAAAAATAATATCCCAAAGACGGTGGTCTTACAACTAAACCATTAGTGGTCAGGGAGACAGACTGAGGAATCTCCGCACAATGCGGGCCGTACCCAAAATTGCTAGCTTCTGAATCTGGCTCTTGACCCCGGGTTGCAGAGCGAGTCTCTTAAAATGTTGGTGGAGACTTTTAGCTATAAGACCTTTTACTGAAACGACTATCGGGACAATTGTTGTTGAGTAATCATCCCACATGTCGGTCATCTCGTGAGCTAAATCTATGTATTTTGATAATTTTTCCTTCTCAGCTTTCACGAGGTTAACGTCACATGGAACCATGATATCAACAAGAAAAGCCCGGCGCTCCAACCGATCTACCAACACGATGTCAGGCTTATTGGCGACAATAGTCCTGTCCGTGATGACAGACCGGTCCCAATTGAGCTTCGCATGGCTATTTTCAAGAACTGGCCCCGGTGTATACTTATAGTAAGGAACTTTAAAACCGACAAGTCCATATCGAAGAGCAATCTGCTGGTGGATTATCTTGGCTACTTGGTTATGCCTGTGCAAGTATGTACTCGCCGTTGGCAAGATGAGAACAACCGGAAATAATATGCCTAATAGACTCACCAGAACGATGGCACGTTCGACATATGTCAACCGTCTCATCCCTCATTATGTATTTCCGATAGTTATTCGTCATGACAACCTCGTCTGCAATTGCATAAGCAAAACGATCGATTTCACCAAAGCGATGCTGAGTGCTAAGTACCACCGGTTTATGCCAGTTCTCTTTACCTAAGGAGAGCTTTACCTAAGATTGTATACTTCACGGTTATGGAGGTTATTAGCATTAAGGAAGTCACGTCCTCCAGATTTCCGAGGAATATACAATCTCATCAAAGATGAGCGTGGATGATGCATGCGATATGTTGTCAATAGTTTACGGACTCTTCGGTCCAGGGTATCTAGCTCTGTCTGAGTGCACCTTAATATGTGAAAGGTGCATACTAAAATAGGCATCACCCAGCTGTTTAAAGGGCACACTTTATTACCCCCCGACAAAAGGCTTTTCAACATTTTAGCCGAACGAACAAAGAAACGTTCCATCACCAGTTGTTTAACTTCCTAATCCAGTATACCTATACCTTCTGGCATACCAAGATATTTGTAAGTATCGGTTTCGGAGAGAGATCTGAAAGATATTTTCTCGGAAAGTTGCAAATAGTCGCTATGTACAATCTTCCCCTTCTGCACATGTACAACCGCACATTTGTCTACTCTAAACTCCATCCTTATGTTACTCCTAAATGTATGTGTTACATCAAGTAGTGACAACAAGTCTGGTTCATTTCATCTAAACAACTTGAGATCATCCATGTACAAAAGATGACAAATAGTCTAACCCCCTCTACGAAACCGATAACCTAGCTTTAAATCCCTTAGTAACTTACTTAAAAGATTTAAAGCAAGACAAAACCACAATGGACTCAAGCTGTCACCATGGAAAATGCCCCGCTCAATCCTTATGAATTCGGAAATGTAAAGACTCCTTCCAGCTCCTGGTAGACAAAGAGCCGTGGTCCACTGCCGCATACATGAAACCAGAAACGAGCTTAGAACTTTATCAACTTTGTAGTTTCAACACTCGTTGCAACCAGGTATGCGGTACCGAATCGTAAGCCTTTTTGTAATCAATCAAGGCGGTGGAAAGACCTTTCCGATTTCTGCGAACCTGTTGGTTAATAGCCATATCAATGAAGAGTAACTGCTTAGTACCACGAGACCCAACCCTACATCCATTTTGAGCGGGATCTAAAATATTATTTGCATATAAATGCTTAATTAATTTTGAGGTCAAAATGGTAATTTTACAGTAATTAGTAATTTCTACAGTGTATGCAGGCACGTAATGGGTCTAAAGTTCTTAGGGTCTGTGGTACTGCCAGATTTATGGAGCAAAAAGGTGATTCCTGTTGTCATAAAAGTTGGAAGGGATCTAGATTCGATGGTTTTCTGGAATTGATTGACTAAACGCGCGTGTGAAGATCGCAACAATTTCAACCAAAAATTATGCAGTCCATCCGGCCCCGGGCTTTTCCAGTTGTGCGTCAGACGAAATGCATTATCACGTCTTCGAGATCAATTTTAACCGCTGTCATAGGTTACAAATGTTCACACGAGCGCTCCACAATTCTCATCCATTGACCATTTAAGTGAGCAACGGGAACGGACCAAATATTTTTCCAAAATCTACACATTTCATTCATATCCCGTGCCTGCCCATTGCTCATGTCAGTTGTAGATCCCTCCCAATTTCCATACACCTTCTTTTGATCACTTTGAAATAAACGATTCTGGTTATACCTTTTTACACGTTCTTTGTAACGGCGGATTCTATTTGCCAATGCTGAGACTTTCTGTTTGAAGTAGTCAATGCGTTCAGTGACACAAGATAAGTAATCATTTTGTCTTAAACCTGTGCCAGCAACAGCTTGTGTCACATAACGCATCACCCTCGGTCGTTTGTTTCCCGAGGCTAAGCAAATAAGTTTACCAATGATGACTCTAGCTGCTTTGATACGCCGTTCGATTCTATTCTGTCATGCTGGCGTACAACTAGCATATCGTGATTCTCGGTCACATTCAGGGAATTTGATACGAGCTACACGGCACACCGTTACAGCCGCACAGTATAGAATCAAATGTGTATCAACGTTTTGACTAGTCAATATATACGAGTTTAGTATGTAATCTAAAGCCATCACTAGTGCCATATTAAGCTTATGCGTGGGTAATCGAGGTAGCCGTGGTCTTCATTTGCCGGTATGTCATGAAATTCCGGAATCGTTTCTTCCAAAGTCCTCCTCAATAGCTCATTTTCTTGGGTACTTACAGTTACAGTTTTAGCGTCCTCCGCATCAGAGACACCACCCACTCACCCTATCGTCGAAAGAATAGTCAGCGATTGAGCTCTCGAATGGGCACTTTCGGCGGTGGGCAAGTAGTATTATTATTATTCTAAGTTAATGATACGGTGATATTTTTACTTTATGATAATAAGGTGTCAACCTTAGGTATCGACAGATTGGTACCTTAATTTTAAAATCATCTACCTCCATAGGAGTAAATAACCAGGACAGATTTAAAACTTAATAATATGTATAGGCGAACATCATTCCACCAGTTCAGTTTGCTTTTTCTTATCGCCTCATTACAATAAATATAACCCTGCACAAAGTAACACAAATTTAATGTAATAAAGTAAGCAAATTATAAGCTTGTGTTATGGGTGTTAGTCAAGGATTCTAACACATAGAAATACTTAAAGATATACCAGAATAAATTTTATAAACACCCAGACCCGGAAATGCTGACATCTAAATGTTCATCACACAAATGCCTGCCCCCCGTCGAAATTCAAACCCGAGCCTCGCGATTGGTCGGTGGAGTTAAGGCGTGTACGCTAGCCCTTCAACCATGGAAGTGGTAATGCGGATAGATCATTTACTAAAAACACAAAAACCAATGAGTTTTTAAAAAGTATGTTTGGTATATGTAAGTGCGCCTGTTTCCGTCTACCGCCCAGTTCGCGTCCATTTCGCGATGTGTTTTATTCCTGAAATGTCTCCGCACG
The DNA here is from genome assembly GCA_002245475.1 of Calephelis virginiensis. NCBI lineage: Eukaryota > Metazoa > Arthropoda > Insecta > Lepidoptera > Riodinidae > Calephelis > Calephelis virginiensis. The sequence goes on from NJDC01000143.1 coordinate 102,204, forward strand.
GTATATTTTCGTCGACCCTAGGAAATCTATCCGCTATCATCATCAAAGCCCTGATGATGCTGTAAGTGAAACCGGTTGGCTAGAAAGTAACTAAGTATTAAATAAAGTATACAGTGGATAAGTACAAGTGTTAACTCCAAAAAACGTGTAAATCTATCCGCCTCATCGCCTGGTCCTTCGCTCGCCGGATATAAGAAGAATTGAAGCGGGTTATACGAATTTTGGAGATATTTTAAGAAAAATGCCTGTTACACGTTCGCAGCACGGGAGCGTTGCAGAATCGACCGATCGCCAGCGGGCCGCGAATCTAGAGGTCAGTCCCGAACGCACTAGTAGTACGACTGCGCCGAGTCAAGTCAATCCCGCCTCTGTCGACGCGTCCGAGTCTACAACGGAACATTCAACCAGAACAACGAGGAACGAAGTAACCGCTACCACTATGAGCGACACTGTGAAAACTAAGAAGCGCGCATCTTCTCGTCGATCTGGGGCCAGTAAGAAGAAGCTTGCCGAACTAGAACCCCAGGAGAAGATCGCCGCCCTCAAGCTCGAAGAAATACGTGTGTCGCTCGCGCTCGCTCAAATTAAGCTAGACAAGGCACGCGCCGCCGGCTGTAACGACGACTCACCCGTGGGCTCTGACAAAGAAGAGGAGCAGCCAAGCCGAATAGAAGAATGGTTGGAGAGATCGGCACCTAAAGAAGAACCAATGAAGAAATTGGAATGACAAGGACAGGGAGCTTGCGAGTAATAGGAATGCGAGCACCGGGAAGAGGAGGTAACCCCCCGGCCTGCGCGTCAGCCACCGAACGTGGACTTTTTCCCTGGCCGCGGACCTATGTGTCATAGTAGAGGCCCTGGAAAGAAGATTTGTACGCCCGGATGCATTGGCTATGAACGAGATTCAAAAAATCAGGAATATGGGAAAATTAAGTGTTAACCCACGTGACCTATGTATATTCGCAAACAAAATATCGAATATTATAGCCACGATCGAAGCACTTATGAAAATTCACTATCTATACAAGCTAGTTCACTATCTATACAAGCTAAATAAGTTAATGTTCGAGAAACTAACGCCCATTTTGAAAAATAAGTGGTACGACTACGCCGCCATAATTTAGTTGTACAATAAAGTCTTTATTGTACAACTAAATCATGAAATCGTTACATATTACATTGATAAAAGCATATTATATACAAAAGGCGGTTTTATCGCTAACAAGCGATCTTTTCCAAACAACCAACATTTGGAGTAATACCTGTACAGTATACCTGTAACAGTTATACCTGTCTTTAAATATGGAAGTTCTTCTGATCCCTCCAACTACCGACCTATCTCCATTCTGCCTACCCTGAGTAAAATATTTGAAAAAATTATATTGAATCAAATATTACTTCATTTTCATAAATTAGGACTATTTCATAATAAATAGTTTGGTTTTGCAAGGGGTTGATCAGCAGTCGATGCTAGCGGATTCTTAGGATGCAATCAGGGTGTTCTGTGATTTGTCCAAAGCATTCGATTTCGTAAGCCACGATACACTGATCAGAAAACTGCGCCATTATGGACTTAGAAATAAGGCACTCGATCTTCTGATTTCTTATTTGAATGGGAGAATTCAGAAAGTTGTGATTAACGGTAAAAAATCGACAGGTGTTGCTGTTACGATGGGTGTCCCCAGGGCTCTATTCTTGGTCCATTTTTGTTCCTTGTATATATTAACGACTTACCTTACTACGTAAGAGACGAACACGAAATTGTATTGTTAGCGGATGACACTTCACTTATATTTAAAGTGAAAAGACTACTGGGTTAATATGACGAAACGAACAATGCGATTTCAAAAGTTATACACTGGTTCAATGTAAACAATATTTTTTTGAATGAAAAAAAAAACTTATTGTATTAAATTTTCAATGCCAAATGTGAGGTAAGTAGATACCAACATACAACTTAATGGGAACAAGTTGGACATGGTAGATTCTACTACATTTTTAGAAATAACTGTTGATAAAAAATTGCAATGGGGCCCGCACATTGATAAACTTGCAATTATTAATTAGGTTAAGCTAAGCAGTAGCTGTTAAAAAAATGAGACAACTAACTGATGTTGAAACCGCTAGGATGGTTTATTTTAGTTATTTTCACAGCATCATGTCCTATGAAATTCTTCTCTGGGGGAGTTCTGCCGAAGTCAATACTATATTTATTTTACAAAAGAGAGCCATAAGGGCAATTTATAACCTAGGTCCAAGAGTTTCCCTGAAAAAAATTCAAAGAAATCAAGATTCTAACTGCAGCATCCCAGTATATCTTTGAAAATTTAATGTATGTTCACAGAAATTCAAGTTCATTTAAAAGAAATTGTGATATACTCTGTGTCAAACAAAACAAGGAATAAAAATAATCTTGCTGTGCATGTGTCTCGTCTCCACAGAGTAAGCCATTCTTTCCTGGGCCTATGTATACAGTTTTACAACAAACTTCCCAATTTTGAAAGAACTTCCAATTAATAAATTTAAAAAATGTGTTAAATGTAAATTAAATCAAAAGGGTTTTTATAACATTGCTGAATATTTAGCTGATGAGACTGCTTGGGATTAATTGCTCCTCATGCCAATCTCTTATAATATATAATGTATAGTTACATTAATTATTGTAACTATATTTTAAAATAAGAAAAAAATAAGACAAGCCCGCTGAGTTTCTTGCCGGATCTTCTCAGTTTGCGACCGCATTCCGATCCGGTGGTAGATTTATTATTATATAGACCTGTCACAAGTGCCTCTTGTAGGTTTATGTGAAATAAAGATGATTTATTATTATTATAGAAGACAAGTACATCAAAATAAGGAGAAGGTACAATATCTGTTTATACATCAGAAATCTTTCAAATAATTAATTTAGAAAGTAATCTAACATTTTAAAATAAGTGTTTAATTCATAAATAAAAGTTAAAACAAAAAATATGTGTGCACATTAAATAGGTAGTGAACATTTTACAAGTTGGCCAGTTACAAATTTGGTGCTAAAGTATTCAGGTAAAACACCTTTACCATCTTCTTAAATCCATGGTTGCTTTCTGTCTGTCTTATTTCAACAGGCAGAGAGTTCCGTAACTTAATAGCCCGTACTGTGAACGAAAAAGACTTTATTTTTATGTTCCGACATCTTTAACAAAAACCTTTTCCAATAACGTTGACCAACATTATCTTCTTTAAGAAAAATAAACCTATCTTTAAGATGGCCCTCCGTCTATCTCAAAAATAGGTTTAATTTTCTTAAATTAAAAAATCATATTGGAATTAAAAAATCGTGATTGACATTCAGACAATTCATGTAACAAGCATCTGCATAATCGAGGACAGGGAGAAGCAAGATGCGACCGCAATAATGCAAAGATTTTATTACTAAGTTCCTTGATATGCACAGACCACGATAATATATTATCGATAAAAATGCCCAAATTTTTAACTTCTGATGAAAGAGGAATATGTGTTCCATTTAAAACTACTTTATGAAGTATGAAGAGAGACCCAGTCAACCCTAGATATTAAATTTGGACTTCCAATAATAATTACTTATGATTTTGCTGGATTAAGGCTTAAACCAAAGCGAATGGACCAATCTTGAATGTTCTGAAGATCTGCATTTAATTTATAAACAGCTGGCGTAAAATCTTCAAGTGCTGCTTCGAGTTTGGAATTTGGAAATCATCTGCATAAATGTGTAGTTGGAAAAGTATTTCAAGAGTGATGAGGTAGATAAACATCGAAAAAAGAAGAGGAGAGAGTACGCCACCTTGAGGCACACCAGACATGTTATGAGACCAAGCAAAAAGTCTGTCGTTTACTTTAATACGCTGTCGACGCCCCCGGAGATAATTACCAAACCATTGTAATGCGAGAGGATATATCAAAAGATTGCATAATATATAAAAGCTCGTCAATATCGACAGTGTTTAAAGCATTACTAAAATCAAGTAAACATAATATTGTCAGTAATTAATTAGCCATGCCCATCCGAATACCATCAGTGATTTTTGAAAGAGCTATAACTGTACTTTGGCCAGGACGAAAGCCTGATTGAAAGGGACTAAGTAGATTATTTTTAAATAAAAATGTTCTTAGCTGTATAAAAACTAATTTTTCTAATACTTTTGACAAAAAAAGGGAGAATGGAAATATGTCGGTTGTCGGTATATGTTTGTTAAAAGAAAACATGAAAAGATTACCTGACGGTCGCTTCGAAACTTCATTGTTATGAAAACAAAACAAGTTTGACATTTCGAACAACTACAATAGCGCTTACACCCGACTTCAGAATTTGGAAGGCAAGCTGGATCGTGATCCCGATTTTTAAAGAGAAAATACGAAGAAAGGTCAAATAATTTATTGACATCGGAATACGCGGTTCCGGCTACCACACCAGCAACACCGGGTCGCATTTGGTACCACCTCGCTTCGCCGTTGGCAATCCATCGAAGCCGAAGATCAGACTAGTTCACGACGCAACCGCAAGGTCACACGGATGGAGCCTGAACGATATGTTGCTGTCCGGCCCCGACATACTACAGTCACTACCCGGCGTCGTGATGCGGTTTCGACAACACACATACGCCACCATGTTGGTCGAGTGGCTAGCGTACACACCTAACTACACTGACGGGGGCAGGCATTTGTGTGATTAACCTTTAAATGCCTGCATTTCCGGGTCTTGGTGTTTATTAAATTTATTCTGGTATCTATTTAAGTATTTCTGTGTATTAGAATCGTTGGCTAACACCCATAACATAAGCAAATAATTTGCTTACTTTGGGGTTAGATGCAATTTGTGTAACTTGTCCAGATATATCATTTTATTTATACGCCACCTCAGCTGACATAAAGAAAATGTTTATGCAAATTAAGATCCGAAAAGAAGACCGAGATGCGCTGAAGTTCCTGTGGCCAGGTGACACGTTTCGAGATGACATAGGTGATATTTAACGCTACGTCGTCGCCGTTTACCGCATTGTTCGTGAAGAATAAGAATGCCGAAGATTTTGTTTGAATACAACCTCGCACACAAGCTCGAAGTATTTTTTTTATTTTTTTTCTATAGACAAAACCACAAAGAACCCCCCATTTTTTTCATATTCGGCGGGGTCAAGGGGTTATGAAAATGGTTTCAATATACGCCTATGCCTTCCCTTAACATACCTTATGTATATTTGGGGTTGCACATTGTTTGGAAACGAAGACACAATTTTTATTTGAAAATGTTATCTTTTAAATTTTAATAACTACACCAACATCTTAAGTTTTTTCAGATTTTACCTAACCTTTTTACACTGAAAACTAAAGAGGTCACGTAAGCTTTGATCAGCGACTGTCAAAGTAAACAAAAGTTGATTTTTTTAAATAACGGGCCGCATTGTCGCTGCCCTGGAGAGGCTAATTGGCGAGGGGCTAACTTCACCTTCATCACACTAACAGTACAAATAAAATATAGAATTGACATCTGTCTAAAATAACCCATAACCAAACAAGACTAGGATTATCAAATTATCATATAAGCTTAAATTAAAGATGTCAATACACTTACTTAAGAGTTTTATGAAGGAGGAATCAAGGAATTTTTTATACAAGAGGAGGCAAACGAGCAAGTGGGTCACCTGATGGAAAGTGATAACCACCGCCCACGGACATCCACAACACCAGGAGTATCACAGATGCGTTGCTGACCTTTAAGGAATGAGTACGCTCTTTTCATAACGTCCCTAATCTTAGGTTAGGTCTTTTAATAGTCCCCTAAGTCACAATTGTTAACAAAGTTTTAAAATAAATAGGGCAAAGAGTAGAGAAGGCTAAAATAATGTAATGTGTTTTTAACATTAAAAAAAATGTGATCACATGTACCCTTGTCTAAGCCACTTTCACAAACATTAATATCTGCATCTTATTTTGTTTAGGAATACGGAAATACAAGGGTGTCCTAAGTTTACAATGCAGACAACTAATGTACCGATGTTAATTGTAATTGATGATGTAAATACTGATTTCTGGTTGTCCCCATAGTTATAAGCACACATTATTAACAAGATTCAATTGCTTTGATATAATTCAAAAGTATTTTTAATTAATTCAATAATAAATTGACACTTTACCGCTCATAGCTACTTGGCTAGTAAAAGTTCTGAGGAATTTTCTTTAGTTTCACCAGTGAAGGCAAAGTGTCAATTAACAACTTGCCATATAACTGGTGATTAAACAAATGAGTGTATGAAAGGAATGTTTTTTACCTACTAATATCATTGTCATAACAGTCACAAAAGTCAAAAGATTTGTCAAAATTTTGTCATACGAAAGTGCGCGCCGCGGCGCTCGTGGTAATTTAATTTGTAAACAAAACTTCAAACATGGCATATTTTACCTTTTTTACAATACTAATTATTTTATTCAATTCCATGATGATAATTTACAATATAATAAAAAAAAACGTAATACCCGTACGAATGAAACGAAAAGGGAAACAAGTTTAAATTTTAAAGTGGAGAATCATGAAGTATTACCAATTTAAGACTGAAAAGAAAATAAATTGATGCCACTACATGAACAAAAAGGGTATCACGAAATAGAAAACCAGTTTAGTGCTAGGTTTGGAAGACCGTCAAGATCGAGCAGAACCGGGAATTTGTTGTATTAAAACTTGTTCCATTTCTTTCAATAGTTCTGCAATGAACTCAACCAAAGACTATTTATTTAAGTACTCTCTTTTGAAAAATAACCAACAAAGCTTATAAAAACTAAGCACAAGTCATCTGGTAAGCAGATGGGTTGCAGTTGTCTACTAAATATGTTACTTGGCACTCAAAGTGGCAAGTTAGTTATGGACCAGCTAATGGGATGGTTAAAAACAAACAACAGGACTGGACAGGAAGCATGATGGTGAAAGATGTCCTTAGGGTGCTCAAGGGAATTAAGGCAGGCAGCAGCATCTGCAATAGATCAATCTATCACATACATTGCCAAATTATGTCCATATTGTAAAAGGGCACAGTATTGCAGACAATTATTTAGATTGCAAGGGTAAATGTTTCACAGCAAAGGACTCAGCACTGATCCCTGTGGGAGGCCGTTCCATGCTACTCAAGAATCTTCGGATGGAATTCTCAAAAATCAATAAAAAATAATAAAAAAAATATTTCTCTTATAAACAGTTTAACAGAATCTATATTCAAAACCAAATAACAAAGTAAGAGACTGGTGTCTGCAACTAGGATACCCTGTGCGAGCAGACCACCAGGCCCCACTTCAGATCACGGATACTATAGTATTCGTTTACACTCGTGGTAGAGAAACTGAAAATTATAATAATAACAAAATATGCAAAAAAAAATATTTATTAACAATACAAGGAAATGGTTATTAATTTCATACTTCTACAGATATGTAAACAACAAATCCTACAATTTAATTACAAATCATTAATTAATGTTTATTGTTATAAGTATGTAGTAAGTATGTTTGTAGTAAAAATTAAATATAATGATGACTTTATAATAATTACAAAATTATTTGTTACTGAATGTGTATGTATGTTCGTGTCTATGTGTAAAAACGCTTAAGAAGGTGTATGTATAAAAGCGCCCGATTGTATGTGATTCGAGTGTAGGAGCTTTTGTTATTGTATAATATGTGATATGTAACAAATAAATGCTAAGAACAACTTGTTTCATTTTTAGTAAATTAAATCACATAGCAAAATTTTACCGGGTATTCTCAGTTCTTGCAATTTTTGCCTGAGAATAGGAAACTATACTTTGTCATAGGCAAATCCCACATCCAAAAAGACAGCAACTACAGAACAATTATTACTAAAAAAACCAACTACTTGTCAGGTAGAAATCTAGCTTAGTTTTTAAGATGTATTCTATAATTTTAAACAGAGTTGATGACAAAGCTGATGATACAAGAAGTTTGTCACCAACAGGTGACAAACTTTTTGTATCATCAGGCCTTAGAATAATTAATTACAACTCCCCGTGTTGGTCCAGACTCCTTTGTAGAATAGACCATCTGCCTTCCTTGCCAGGCAACTCGTAAAAGGCGAGTATAGGCTTACCATCACTAACACCTTGACATCCGACTAGGTGGTAGAGTTTGGCAGCGACTCGCCCGGATTGGTACCACTGCCTTACCTATTCCTGCCGCCATAACATCATGACGTGTTCCGGTTTGGAGGGTAAGGTAGCCAGTAAACTTACTTTTGCTCGATGCCTAACATCCCAACCTCAGGTTGGCAGTGCACCATTACCACCTTTGGTGTCTCTAGGTGGTGTGAATTTCTTACCATCAGGAAATCAGTCTACTTGTTTGCCTTCTTGTAACATAAAAAAACCCCAAGCTTGTGGTTTCGCATTTGGGTCTTGTATGTGAGAGAAAAAGTAGGGACGTCCATCAATTCCTGGAGTTGAATCATAGAGTTGGGATAAAATAGATGATAATTTTGTGAAGGAGAAAGGTGCTTCCAGAGGATCAAATGAGGAACCTGTAGGGTTGAAAGTAAAATCTATTTCTTCTTTGTTGGGAACATATGGTGGTCTAGGCTTGTCAATGAATATTGACCACATTTTTTAGAGATAGAGGAGACTTTCTGGTGCAAAGTTTTTCTATCAAGTGGTGTTTGTTTACATAATTAGATTCAAAAAGAAAAACATAGTATATGTAATATTATTCCACAATGACTTGACTGCATAAGTGTCCAGTACTACATTATTTCACTAAAATGGTAGAGTGAGGTCCGAGATTTAATTTCTAGGTCAATAGTTGGTATTTTTGGTATCTATAAGTATAGACAAAGATTATTTTTAAATGCCATGTAATATACAATTTTTAACGGAATCATAGGAGAACATTCACAATATAAAAAAAATCAAATTAACAGGAATGTAAGAGAAGCAATTTTGCGAATTGGTGAAGCCTTAATTTTTTTATTAACTTCCATGGAAGAATAACTTACAGAAACTTAAAATTATTTCAAAAACTCAGCAATGATACATAAACAATGAACTTCTGTTTTCCTTTTAGACATAATCAAACAATGCGAAGTTTCATGTGCATTTGTTTTTAAATTGACAAGCTCTTGCACCCAACACGTAATACCTTTACAACGCGTTTTTGATAAACAAATAACCATCACGTACCTTTTCCTTAACTCTCCAAGTGTGCTCTTCTTTTTCGGGGCCTTTTATAAGCTCCAAATGCCTTGGTTTATCATAACTTATAGGCAAATCATCCTCAAAATCAGAGGAATCACTATCCACTTCACTACTTTTACTCTCCTCATCATTGGCCGCAAGATAAGGAGGCATATCTGTCATTTTTACACTTTATCTTTGTAAATAACTGCACAATCCAAAGTTTAACGCACATAAACACTAAAGCAAAACATTTTCGAATTTATAGGGAGTCATGTGCGCGTCCATTTTTCAACACCACATGAGAATAAACAATTTATTATGGCATTTGTTGTCACTTGTCACCATGACATTATAAAAACGTAAATTACTATAGTCTATAGAAAATCAAAGTAGGTACTCGTAATTTAAACGTAGGAGGAGTTTTGGCGCCATCGTGAATGAAGATGGTCGTAATTTTTTCACAATTATTGAATTTAGTGTAAAATATGAGTAAAATTGGTTAATTTAGGTGGGAATTAGTTTGATTTTGTTCAGTGAAAGTGCACTAATGAAATAATCATGAACAAATTAATGTATCGTGAATCTCCTCGCTGCCGCCAAATCTCATAAACGAGCTTGTGTAACGAAACCACCGCTTTACTCAAGACCCAGACAAGACTGTGTAAATAGTGACTAATGACTGAAATAAAGAACTAATACGGAAGACATAAATTGAAAATTTAGAAACAAGAAAAAGATTTATTAATACGGAAGACGTGGCTGTATGGACACAGATCCTTTGCCTTTCCCCGACTGGCATAAAATTAAAAAAACAAAACAACATTAAACGTAGGAATAAACCAGTGTTGTTGCTGATGCAGGTTTTTTTAACATCGGCTGATGCTGATTTTTTAAAATGAATATCAGATGATGCTGATGCTGATTTAATGAAAAAACATGTACACGCACATATCTCTGAAGAAATAGGCAGAGGTAAATAAATGAAAGAAATATGAAAGTAGATACCAGAATAAATTTAATAAACAACCAGACTTGGAAATGCAGACATCTAATTGTTCATCACACAAATGCCTGCCCCGTCGGGAATCGAACCCGAGCCTCGCTGTTGGTCTATGTAGTTAGGCGTGTGCGCTAGCCACTCGCCCAACGAGGCTGTCACACGAGGCACGAGGTAAACCAAGCCTAAGGCACTTTAGACCCACAATGTGATGGTTGGCAAACCTAACGGACACTTATCCAATCCACGGGCAAGTTTGGTTTAATTACGTGAATAATCCTTTCTAAAAATAATACATCTTTATTAACTAATGTAAAGTACTTCCATACTTCATTTTAGTGGCGTAAGCATTATTTGTAAAACTATATCTCATCAAAAACATTTCGTATAAAATGTTGCCAAGATAACCACATAAGATTTGCCCTGTGAAAAAGATAACAGATGTCATGTAGAGCCAAGCTTCTGAATCTACACGACCTAACTCTACTGAACCTAACTTCACAAATTCTACATATCAGCCGCCGTTTCGCTACCACCATAAACATTTTACACGAAATGTTTATGGTTTGAATTGAGTTCTTTTTATAAGTCGCTAGGTAGTCTTTTCAGGATTTTTTTCCTTTTTTCGGCTGTATTTCTTGCACATCAACCGTTCCGGTTCTTATATCTCATTCTCTGTCTTTGTCTTTTTTCTTTGATAGGGGCGAAATTTATTAGTTTATCTGGAAGCACGGTAGTGTTTTTTGTATTCTGAGCTTTGTTTACCTAACAATTTGAAGTCTCAAACAAATTTTCACCGTCCCATTTAAGTCAAAATGTTTTGCTAGTTCTACACTAAAGTTAGATTACATACATGATCATCAGTGTGTCAGTGACGAAATCGGTGTAGTTTAGATATCAATAAAATTTAAAGTATTAGAACTAATAGTATTAGTCTATTATTGATACCATATTCTGCGAACATAAGCTATTTGGAACATTTGAAACTAACTCTATGAGGGCTAAAAAAAACGACCAAAGACTTTGAGAAAAGGTAGGTTGTGCTTTTGCGCTACGCTTGGCTCGTTTTGGCGGGGGTCATTACCGTGCTCCCAGATCAATTACTTTAAAAAATTCAATAAGTAGCCAAAGTGTTCACTGTTTACCAATTGTGATGACCAGTAACGATTTATGATCTTTCATTGGTCAAAAATTCCCACTGCGGAAGGAAAGCCGCTCACTGAACGGACAGGTCACTACCTGAATATCAGCAATAAAATTAGCATCGGTTAATGCGGTTGCTGATGCGGATGCTGATATTCGCAACATCCCTGCTTTGTATATTTAGTTAGTCTATTATTGACACCATATTCTGAGAATACGTACTATCTAGAACATCGGGGACTAACTCTACGAGGGTTCACAAAATACGACAAAAGATTTTGAGAAAAGGTAGGTAGTGCCCTTGCGCTAAGCTTGGGTCGTCTTAGCGGGGGCATTACCGGGCTCACAGATCAATTAATTTAAAAAATTCAATAAATAGCCAAAGTGTTTTGTTTACCAATGTGATGACAAGTAACGATATATGATCTTTGATTGGTCAAAAATTACTGCCGCGGAAGAAAAGCCGCGCGCTCAACAGACATGCCAAGACCTGAATATTAATGCGGAAGCTGATTGCATATGCTGATGTTGAAAACAATGCTGATGATCAGCTGATGCTGATGCTGATATTCGCAACATCCCTGGTATAAACCACACCTGACTGTTATTGATATTCTTGTGCAAAAATTTCACATTTTTATACTGTTACGATACTTTTTGTGATATTAGTGTCCGTGCTGGTAAGTGTATCGCTTAAATAATAACTTAAAGGCCCCTCAGGTCAAATAAAAAGAAATTGAAAGGTCTCTTTTTAAAAAGTATTCATATTCCTTGATGAAGGGACAACAGTCTCGGCATTCCGCTTGACATTCAAACCTCTGTAAACGTAGGTATCTGTCAAATGTGTAAGATTAGCTGTCAACAGTGCACGTGGTTAATAGTGTAAATAAACTTACTGATTATTAGTCTGTTGCAATAATATTAGCAATGTACGCCGCGTCTTCACAATGGGCCATGATGGCTCATGACAGACGTTCACGATTGTGTAGAGGGCGTAATCGCCTGTGAGCGGCCATGATGGATTGTAATCAAGCGTGATCGCCGTTGTGTCGGTGTTTCGGACATTCATCAAAGGAAGTTCGGGCCATGATCGACGGCGCGTCCACACAATCGCCGATGACTCACTTCTTATTTGCCAGCGGAACAGTACGGACGTGTGGTCAAACGTATTAATTGTATACGAAACGCTGAGAAAGTATTGTGTTTTGACCAGGTTAGGTTATTATAATAATTATTGATGATGTCGGAGCCAAAATGGACCAATAATGAAACATTTAAATTTATAGAACTCTACCATAAAGAGCCTACTATTTGGAATCCTAAAAATAAGTGCCATAAAGATAAAAACGCGGTAAGTACTTAGTTATAAATTAAGAAGATATTTTTCGTTTTTTATTAAGTTAATCGGCAATTTCAAATTTGATTTAAAGGTAATCGCAAGTAAATTTATTTTGTCATCCTTTTTTGATTGATAGGATTTAGGTACATATAGACAAGGGCGTTGCCAATAGGGGTACCTGCCTGTTTAGGGGACTAGAGATTCTAAAAAAAGTGTCAAATTTAAAGCCTCATGTCTTGAACTTCACTTGCTTGATCGATTATTTAGTACTTTTACTACTGTTACTATTTAAGCGGGAAATGAAAGGCAAGTCAAAAAGTTGAGAGCATGAAGCTTTCGAATTAACCTACAATTCATATTTTTCTCAGTCTCCGTATAAAGTTGCCCTAGGTCATTAGCTGGTGACCCTCATATATGTAGATATGTCATAATGTGAGCTAGGTAAGGGGGAAAATCAAGTTAATAAATAGTAAATAGTTCAAAAAAACAGTAGGTGCTTAGGTATTTTTCGGGGTTCGGAAAACCTCTAGTGGGTACCTAGGTAATTTTGTGTCAAAGGGTTTGTAACCGTACTCCTCTGAAACGATGAACCGATTTTGATGAAACTTTAAATACCTACACACTACCTAGACCTACCTAGACCTAGGTAGGTCTGAGAAGTGAGAATAAGTTGTTAAAACTATCTTCACGCCTATATCTCCGAAAAGGATGGAATTTCTGTTTTTATTTTGTTGCCCTACCCGGGTTTCGAAACCGGTACCTTAAGAAGTTAAGTCCGACACTAGATCAATAGACCACAGAGGCGTGCTTTTTATAAATTTTAGTAATCTTAATGTCCCGTTTATTATTATATTTTAATTATTTAAATTAAAATAATAATAAAAAAAAATATAGTCGCTTCTGTGGTCTAGCGGTTCAGGTGTTGGACTTGACTGCATAAGGTCTCGGGTTCGAATCCCGAGTCGGTCAACAAAAAGAAAATTTAGTTTTTGCAATTTTCTAATAAAAAAATGTAGCCCGGGATTAGATATGTGCCCGGTTGGCGATAGGCTTGCCAACTATCACATTGTGGGACTAAGTTTCTTCGGCTAGTCGTGGGTGCCCTGGTTGTGCCTCTGCCTACCTCGTGGATATGGGCGTGAAGATACTAAAAAAATATTATACTAAATTGATATATCCTTAATTCTCCTTTCCAAACCTCATAGCCTCTTGCTAAGGAGTATTTGTATTCCTTGTTCAAAACTATAATATATATTTTTTGGCACTTACAAAAATAAACGCATATCATATTTATAACTGAAAAATAAATATCTCTGGATAAATCACGCAAATTGATTTAGCTATTTTATAAGCAAATTATTATCATACTTATATTATTATTGTTATTAATTTGCTTGCGTCACGGGTCATCGATACTGACACATGGAAATATCTAAAGGTATCTCTAGAAAATTGGAATAGAATGAGTATACATTTCAATATATTATTGTAGTTAACTTTATTAACTTACTTTGTTCTATTTTTATTTATAGTCAGCATCCACCACCTTCTTTGCCGCCATTTCGTATTTTAAACTCTTTTACAGTGAACGTTATTATAATGGATATAAGCACTACAGCAATAAATTGAGGAAGCTGCAACTGTTTCGACGTCCATCTCTGACGGATGACAACTTATAAATGCGGAACGCCCGATCGTGTGGACGGTAGCACAATTATGGAGGCGATAATCGCCCATTGTGAAGAGGCGGCGTAACATCTACAATATTTATTTTATCATATATAATTTTAGTACAGTTAAACAGCTTGTTAAAAATATAAGTAGTGTTTAAAAGTAAAAAAATACATATTTCCGCTCTTATGAGCGGAAATATTTCACGACAAATTAAATGTTAGTTCATCGACCACACATCGCAATAGACGCCGCATATAAGGCAACACGGTTCTGTCAACACATAAGTGTAATTGTTCTAATGTAGCGTATTACTTAAAAAGATGTGAACAGTATCGTCCAGGTTTGTGACCTGTAAACGTTGTCGAGTTTTTGTATCAAAAATAAAAAAAAAGTATATAAAATTACCATTTGTTCAATTAAATGGTACGGTAAAGACAGCCGCACTTTTACCAAAAAGCACCGCAATTTACCAAAAAGATGGTACAACTTTCCGTAGGTTAAAAAAATAATAACATTCATAATTACATTTTAAATTATTTGATGTTTATCGGAGTTCATCATATACTGGTCAGTCATTGTTAGATGCGGTTTTATATCCCTTTCTTACACATGTGATTTTCAAGCTATCACTTTCGTTTGCATACACCTAGTGATGGACTAATGTGCAAATCTATTATGTCGATATTTTTATTTATTTATCGTGCATAGGGTGCCGGTCTTGTAACGGTATTGCATGTAGGTACCTATTTATGTATTTTATCGATAAATTTAAGCATTGACATAAACAATAAAAAACTTCTTACTCTGGGTACTTTTGAGTTGGCCTCTGGATAGTTACTCTTTTTCATGTGAGAGGTCAGCGAACAAGCACACGGCTCTCTTAACGGTAACAGATACTCATGGCCTATAGATGTTATCATAGCCCATTGATGTTACAGGTGCGTTGCTGTCCTATGGTTGGATTGTAAGGCCTATTGTTCAAATCTACTGGCTTCCCTACCCTCCGAATCGGAATGTGCCACTGTCATTGTACTTACCTTACCTATTCCCCCGCCTTACCTAGTATATAATCATTATAGCGGCAGGAATAGGTAAGGCGGTGGATAACTACCCAGGGAAGTTGCTGCACACCACTCTATCACCAGTATTCTTGTTGACAATTATCTGTTTTACCTGTGCTCGCCTCTTACGAGGTGCCTGGCAGAGGGGCAGGTGATCTATTTTAGTCAGCGGACCCGGACCAATACGGTAGAAAACTGAAATTCTGAACTAAACGCGGTAGTGGGCGCTCTTATTTGAATAACTTATAAATAGCTGTGACGATTTTATAGAACTCCTTTCAGCGCATTAGGTGGTTATATGGGTGATATAAAATGAAGACTGGTTCCGATAGATGATGTTGGGGTCAATATGTTACAAAACTTTCAAAGAGCTGGGACAATTTTAAAAATAATTTGTGTACAGTATTTTAACGATATTCTGTAGTTCCCCGTGTTCGTCCGGGCTCCTTTGCAGAATAGACCATCTGCCTTCCTTACCAGGCAGCTCGGTAAAGGTGAGCATAGGCTCACCGTCACTAAGACCGTGACATCTGACTAGATGGTAGAGTTTAGCAGTGACTAGCCGGGTTTGTACCATCGCCTTACCTATTCCTGCCACCATAACGTCATGACGTGTTCCGGTTCGGAAGGTAAGGTAGCCGTTTAACTTCCTTTTGCTCGAGGCCTAACATCCTGGCCTCAGGTTGGCAACGCACCATTACCACCTTTGGTGTCTCTAGACGGCGTGAATATCTTAACATCAGGAAATCCGTCTGCTTGTTTGCCTTCTAATATCATAAAAAAGGTGGGAATTACTCGAATGAATTAAAACAATTCAATTTGATAAGTATGTCTTTTATATCAGGTGTGGAGAGCATAAAGTAAAAAAAAAATCTAATTTGGTTTAAGCAACCAGAGGAGAGAATTGTTTTCAATTGAAACAATTTGTTCTAAATTAGACAAATTTATTTACGCATTAAGACGTTGAGGACAAATAGTGTCAAAAGAAGTAGCAATCAATGCTTACCACGGTTATGTTTCTTCAGTCCTCTGTTATGGTCTTATTATATGGGGAAATTCTGTAGAAATGCACAGGGCTTTTAAAATACAAAAGAAATGTTTAAGAGCTATTTGCTACGCCAAACCACTTGATAGTTGTAGGCCTTAATTGAAAAAAAAAATATACTCCCTTTGCCTTGCATGTATATTCGGGAGATTTCAATTTTTGTGAAAAAATACCCACATCTTTTTAAGTTAAACATAGACGATAAACAAAGATCCACAAGACATGCTCGTAAACTATATATACCGACATGTAAAGTTCAGCTGTATAAAAAAAAATTACACTTCTTGGCCATAAAATTTTGTAATAGCATACCTGACAGTATTAAAGACTTACATATGAATAGATTTAAGAAGGAACTATCGGCTTGGCTTTTAGAACGATGTTTCTATGACATAAGTGAATTATTTTATTATAAATAAGACATTAGATTAAGTGACATGTTTTTTTTTTATTTTTTGTATTGAAAATTTTGTTTTGTTTGACGATATGTTATTTTTAATTTGTACATTTTACAGGACTGTTTTAAATTATTTATGTTATCATACATTTCTGACATGTTGTGTAATATAAAATCTTTTCAATTTTAGTTAATCATATATATCTTCTATTTTTTTAATTATTATTTTTTTAATGATTTTTTAATTTTCGTTGTTTTTATAATTTGACTGTACAATTTAGCTAGGAATCAATTCTAACAATAAATTAAATTTTAATTTTGACATTTATCTCATAATAATTATCAAAACAAGTATTATATTCAATATACATGAGAGTCGTTATAATACATAAGATACGATGTTACAAGATTTAGTTAATGTATACATTTGCATACCAAGGATTGTTTTGGTGAAATAGGAAGGAATATTGTTACAATAAGAAGATCTAATAGGAGTATTAAGAGCAAATAAAGATATTATTATTATTATCATTTATTAATATTACATATTATTTTTTAAGTTTATACATTTAAAAAATAATAAAAAAAAGTATCCCAAAGACGGTGGTCTTAAAACTAAACCGTCAGTAGTCAGGGAGACAGACTGAGGAATCTCCGCACAATGCGGGCCGTACCCAAAATTGCTGCCTTCTGAATCCGGCTCTTGACCCAAGGTTGAAGAGCGAGTCTCTTAAGATATTGGTCGAGACTCTTCGCTATAAGACCGTTTACTGAAACGACTATCGGCACAATTGTTGTTGAATCAACATCCCATATGTCGGTCACCTCGTGAGCCAAGTCTATGTATTTTGATAATTTTTCCTTCTCAGATTTCACGAGGTTAACGTCACATGGAAAAGTGATATCAACAAGAAAAGCCCGGTGCTCCAACCGATCTACCAACACGATGTCAGGCTTATTGGTGACAATAGTCCTGTCCGTGATGATAGACCGGTCCCAGTAGAGCTTCGCATGGCTATTTTCAAGAACTGGCTCCGGTGTACACTTATAGTAAGGTACTTCAAAACCGACAAGCCCATATCGAAGAGCAAGTTGCTGGTGAATTATCTTGGCTATGCCTGGTTATGCCTGTGCAAGTACTCACCGTTGGCAAGATGAGAACAACCGGAAATAATATGCCGGAAATAATAAACCGGAAATAATAGATTCACCAGGACGATGGCACGCTCGATATATGTCAACCGTGCCATCCCTCATGATATATTTCCGATAGTTATTCGTCTTGACAACCTTGTCTGCAATGGCACAAGCAAAACCTTCTGTTTCACCAAAGAGGTCACCGAATCGTAACCAAGACACGGACGCTAGTGTATCGACATCAGGCCCATAAAGAACCTGATAAAATCGCCCATGTAGTTATTTGCTCTTCCATACGTTCAAGCGATCCTAAGTGCTAAGTACCACCGGTTTATGCCAGTTCTCTTTGCCTAAGGAGAGTGGGGTTAGTCCATTATCTACTGACACAACATCACGATGCATTTCACACTCAACATTTAGGAAGTATTTTCTAAGATTGTATACTTCACGGTTATGGAGGTTTTTGGCATTTAGGAAGCTACGTCCTCCAGATTTCCGAGGGATATACAATCTCATCACAGATGAGCGTGGATGATGCATGCGGTGTGTTGTCAATATTTTACGGACTCTTCGGTCCAACGTATCTAGTTCTGACTGAGTCCACCTTAATATGCCAAAGGTGCATACTAAAATAGGCATCACCCAGCTGTTTAAAGGGCGCACTTTATTACCCCCCGACAAAAGGCTTTTCAACATTTTAGCCGAACGAACAAAGAAACGTTCCATCACCAGTTGTTTAACTTCCTAATCCAGTATACCTATACCTTCTGGCATACCAAGATATTTGTAAGTATCGGTTTCGGAGAGAGATCTGAAAGATATTTTCTCGGAAAGTTGCAAATAGTCGCTTTGTACAACCTTCCCCCTCTGCACATGTATAACCCCACATTTATCTACGCCAAACTCCATCCTAATGTCATTACTAAATGTATGTGTTACATCAAGCTATGACACCAAGTCCGGTTTATTTGACGCAAACAACTTGAGATCATCCATATACAAAAGATGACAAATAGTCTCACCACCTCTACGCAACCGATAGCCTAGTTTTAAATCTCTTAATAATGTACTCAAAGGATTTAAAGCCAGACAAAACCACAATGGACTTAAGCTATCACCTTGGAAAATGCCCAGCTCAATTTGTATGGGTTCGGAAGTGCAAAGGCTCCTTACACTTCCTGGAAGACAAAGGGCTGTGGTCCACTGCTGAAACTAGAAACGAGCTTAGACCTGCATCAACTTTGTACAGTTCCAACACTCGTTGCAACCATGTATGCGGTACCGAATCGTAAGCCTTTTTATAGTCAATCCAGGCTGTGGAAAGGCTTTTCCGACTTCTGCGAACCTGTTGGTTAATAGCCATGTCAATGAGGAGTAGCTCCTTAGTACCACGAGATCCAACCCTACATCCATTTTGAGCATGATCTAAAATATTGTTTGCATCTAAGTGCTTATTTAATTTTGTGGTCAAAATGGATGTAAGTGATTTATATAGTGTAGGTAGACACGTAATGGGTCTAAAGTTCTTAGGATCTGTGGTACTGCCAGATTTAAAGAGCAAAAAGGTGATTCCTGTTGTCATAAAAGATGGAAGGGATCTAGTCTCGATGGTTTCCTGGAATAGATCGGCTAACTGAGCACGTGAAGATCGCAACCATTTCAACTAAAAATTATGCAGTCCATCTAGCCCCGGGCTTTTCCAGTTGTGTGTCAGACGAACTGCATTCATCACGTCATCGAGATCAACTTTCACAGCTGTCATTGGTTGCAGATGTTCACACGAACGCTCCACAATGCTCATCCATTGACCATCTACGTGAGCAATGGGCATGGACCAAATATTTTTTCCAAAATCTACACATTTCATTCATATCTGGTGCCTGCCCATTGCTAACGTCAGTTGTAGATCCCTCCCATTTCTATACACCTTTTGATCACTTTGAAATAAACGATTCTGGTGACACTTTATAACAGCGAATCCAATTTGTCCATGCTAAAACTTTCTGTTTGAAGTAGTCGATGCGTTCTGTGACACAAGATAAGTAATCATTTGGTCTTAAACCTGTGCTAGCAAAAGCTTGTGTCACATAATGCATCACTCTCGGTCGGTTGTTTCCCGAGGCAAAGCAAATAAGTTTACCAATGATGACTCTAGCTGCTTTGATACGCCGTTCGATCCTATCCTGCCATGCTGGCGTATAACTAGCATATCGTGAGTCTCGGTCACATTCAGGAAATTTGACACGAGCAACACGGCACGCCGTTACAGACGCACAGTATAGGATCGAATGTGTATCAACTAAGTTTCGACTAGTTAATAGATACGAGTCTAGTATGCTATCTAAAGCCATCACCAGTGCCATATTTCGCTTATGCGTGGGTAAACGTGGTAGCCGTGGTTTTGCATTTGCCGGTATGCTATGAAATTCCAGAATCGTTTCCTCCAAAGTCCTCCTCAACAGCTCTTTTTCTTGGGTACTTACTGTAACAGTTTCAGCGTCCTCCGCATCAGAGACACCATCCACAAACCCTATCGTCGAGGAAAAGCCAACGATTGGGCTCCCGAACGGGCACTTTCGGCGGCGGGCACAGAAACATTAATTTCGGAGCTAAGCCGCTCAAGCACAGAATCATCCAATACTCGACTCCGTTGAATGAATCGTACCTGATCCGACAGTCGTTGTACAGAAATGGTCAAACCCGGTTCAAGGTCCTGAAACAGAGACAAGATTCGGGAACGATATGCAGTGAGGTTGGTTCCCCCCTCTGTGGCCCTATAGTAAGCTCGCATGACGTTTTCATTAATAGCTGAAGTCCATTTCATGCGGCGCACTGCACCACTGACGGCGGGGGCCGGGTGTGGGGCGGATGGTCCCGCTGGTCCCAGGCGCGTCTGCGGTGGCCTCCCTCGGCGCGGCGCAGGTGCTCGACTCGGCGCTGGAGGCGGCAACTCGTCATCACTGCTCGACATATCGAACTCTGGAGGGGTCGCATATTCGTCCTCTATATATTTCATATTTTCCATCGTCGGCGCTTGGCAAAACTTCCAAATATTCATATTTTTAAAGAAAGAAACACTTGTACTGTTTTACTTATCACTTATAATTTAGTACTTTGTAATTAGTAGCCTACCGGTTTCGCTTATACAGCATCATCAGGGCTAAAACTTAAACTTTTTTTTAGTTTAAGTTATATACAGCATCATCAGGGCTAAAACTTAAACTTTTTTTAGTTTAAGTTTAAGTTTTAGCCCTGATGATGCTGTATAAGCGAAACCGGTAGGCTACTAATTACAAAGTAATAAATTATAAGTGATAAGTAAAACAGTACAAGTGTTTCTTTCTTTAAAAATATGAATATTCGTCCTCTGTCGATGTGGAGCCACTCGGTGTGACGAGCTGCTGTGGTGGGCGTGCGTTGTATCTTTTGCTTCTTGTTTGCATCACGGTACGGTACGGTACGGTATATGTCCATGGGGTTATTGTTTTCCAGTGTTTCTTCATTTTATTTTTTAAATATATCTATTTTTAACTGATTTTTGCATACAAGATCGAAACAATATGTTTATTTTAGAATATTTTCAGATAATTTTGTTGTGACATTAAAAAATGTGTTAAATTATTATTATTATTAAATCTCAACATTTTGCAGAAGATTGTTTTATTCACTTTACGCCACTGCTGCTTCATGACAACGCTAGACCAAATACTGCACAACAGACGGCTTCTCAATTAGAAGAACATCAATTATAATGTAAAAAACATCCACCTGAACCTAACTCCAACAGATTACTATTTTTTCGAAAAATTCAATTTCCATGGGGCAGTCCAAACCACGTCTAAAGATTTTATTGATTTCCGTTCGAATGGATTTTTAGTAGAGGTATTAACGGATTATCTATGAGATGGCAAATGCGCATAGGAAACAATAGTTCATACTTTGATTACCTACATAAATATATTTCATTGAAAATATTCGACTTATGTTCCTCTCCTACAAAACGCCAATAACAGATCTTAGGACCTAATATATTCAAGTACGGATATTACTCTCAACCGCAAAAATGTGTGACCTTGAGACGTTGAGTTGCATAGCTGCAATGTGACGTGCAATAACAAAATACTTTAAAATCCGTTACTTCATAAAATAAAAGGCATATCGATAAAATATATTGTTCGTATTAAATATGTCTCATCCCTAATCTTATATATCTGTTTATACATATGACGTGTTGTCATTGCAAGGGCCAATAAGAAAGGAGTTCCTCGCTTCCCCGCACCTCAGCTATTTGCCAGAATTGTTTCAAAGCAAAAGTATACAGAATAGGCGTCTATTGGGATGTGTGGTCGATGGTTTATCATAATTCAATCATAATTTTATTTATTTTGTGGCATATGATTTTGTTATTATAAAACAGTATGTTAAAAATATAAAACACTTGTAAAGGCAGTAAATAAAATATTTGTTCAGTCTCGTACGCGGACATAGTTCACTATAATTAATTTATTGTAACAGTCATTGATTTCAATCTTTTCAAAAAAAATGTATAAAGCTGATGTCAACGTGACGAGAATAAACAGCCTTGGTGTCCGGTATAGATATATTTTTATACTCTTTGGTCTTGGTCTAGGAATGTTTTGGAACGGAACTCTGCAAGAGTGGTAGTTGGTGATAGTGCATTAAAGAATTGTAAAAATATACCAGTGTTGTTTTGTTTAAACCTCCTTAAAATTTCCTTCCTGTGATGTACAAATTGACAATCAAAAGAATGCTTCCAAGCGCTCTTTAAATTATAACCTTTTTAACGGAACTGATAAATATACCAAAAAGAGTAATTAATCCGGAGAACCTTGCGTTCCTTCACCATCTTCACCCCCTCATCGTTAGAAACACCAGAACCAGAATAAACAGAGTTCCTTAAGCAGGATTAACACTTCTTCCTATAAAATTGTTGTGTACCGTGAAAATACAATATCCTCAGAATCCAATATCCTCCAATGAAAACTTTGTAGAATCAATTCATGAGGTTATTATTAACACAATACCTAGTTACTTTTGAGAGGGGTGTCATTGGCCAGAAGCGAGCACTTCACGATTTTTATTCTGGCTCGAAAAAGTACCGCAGAGCGGGTTAGGGCTTTCCCTGGAGGCGACGAGTACTGATCCACCCGCGTCGGTGCGAAAAGAGGCAGATATGGCAATTGGGGCCGTCACGTATCACGCCATGCTAGTACAGGCGTATCGAGGAATGGGGAGTGCCAAATAGACACGTGGAATGTGAGAGGTGAAATGGAAGCGAAGATGAACGAATTGATTGATGTAATGGATGAGAGATACCTGGATTTACTGTGTCCCTGGTGGCATGATCTGTGGCATGGCTGGCTCTGTGGTCTAGTGTACATCAGAACGATCAGCTCTGGGATAGGTATCATCTTATCATCTCACTTAGCCTCAAGCAAAGGGAGAAGTAATAACTAAGCAACATCAATATTAGTAAGTTTTTGAAAATGCTCTTCGAGCGGTCTCTTTTATAGGGCTTCCCGAAACAATTACAATAACAATTAAATTTCCACTTTTGCATAGACTCTCTTTTGATCGTTAATATTGGTAACGAATTTCAATCGATGAGTGAAATAAACTTACTGCTGCCAATAATAGTAGATTGTGACTTATTCGTATTTAATTAAATTAAAATAATGAAATAATGGCGAAGCGAAATCGATCTAAAAAGAAGTAAAAGTATTTTTTAGTTTTTTTTATAATCAATGCCAAAATATGTGTGATTTCAAACAAATGTGATTCAATTGTTGCAAACACTAAAGCTATGAAACTACGAGTATGAAACATTAAAGTAAACTTTTTTTATGGAAGACGAATGTAGAACGTGAATATAAGTGAATACAGATGTTCAAGTTGTTTAACATTATTAGTACATTATACTCGTAAAAGAAAATGACTTAACCTCAAATAGTTATTTCGTTATCTATTTGTCTGTATGTGTAATTTTCTAGGCACTTGACAGAGGAAATAACCTTTCGTGTATACCCATTCAAGGAAATGACAGTATTGGTTAGTATTTCCGACAGAAGGTTATTAAATATTAATAATATTATGTATTATTTAACAGTTACCAAATGTTGTTATACCTAACGCTACGTACTTCGTCATATACAGGGTTACATCTAAAGCACGAACCAAATTTTGAGAAACACTTTCGATCTATAAAAAAACTAAAAATTAATAAAAAAGTCAATTTACAATTTTTATTCGACGCAAAATACGACATGCACGGTTATAAAGTCAACAAAGCATAAATCTGGTTCCCACCGACCGCAGTAGACGTCATGATTCGTACTGAGTACGACATAGCGTGACAAGCGAAGTATATTTGCAGATTGTTTAAGCAAATGTTCTTAAAAGGAATTATTACAATTTGGTATTAATATTTAATTAAATGAAATGAAAATTAGTTATTTGCGGAATATGTGTGTTTAAAAGTTGTTGCAGAGTACTTATTCGTACCAACATATTATACTACATTGTGGTGTGCAAATATCCAACTTAATTATAAACAAATTGAAGTTTTTATTTTTGTTATTTATATATTTTTACATATAAATTCGTTAAAATATATTTACTACTAGGCTAGCACTTATTAATTTAATCAAAAATTATAACTATCGAGATTTACCCTATCTACCATACGCTACCACCGTTTCCAACCCTAGCCAGTTATCTGTGTGTGTTTTATCTTAAAGTCAGTCGAAAAGTTTTTTCCTAAATTTTTTTAAAAGCAATGATTTGAAACTATCATGTATTATATTTGATTATATACACGAATGGACATGCAATATATATTATTTTTATAGATATTAAGTCTTTGGAAAGGCACATGCAACTTTTCACTATTTCTAAAATGTGGATTCCCTAACACTTCAGCATTTGTTTGAAACAAATGATGGTGTTTTTTTACAAATACACATACTGCCAAAATATATAAACAAGGTAAAGGTAAAATGTTCAGTGTCTTAAGAAGTGGTTTGCATGAATGTATCTGATTGACATTACATTTCGCTCTTATGCACTTCTTTTGAACTCTAAAGATTCTAATTAAGTCTACAGAATTTCCCCAAATAGGGATGTCATATTGCAAAACAGAGGGAACATATCCATGAAAAGCTAATAGAGATGCTTTTAAGCCTGCTACTTCTCTAATTCTTCTCAAAACATAAACAAACCTGTCAATTCTATTGCAAAGAGACTCAATATGCATTTTCCAGTTACAGAATTTATTAATTTTTATTCCTAGGAAATTTGTGAAGTCTACACTTTCTATATTTGTATTATTTAAAACTACGTTTACTTTCTTATTTTCTTTAAAATACATAAAAAATTCAACTAATTTTGTTTGGATAGTTTTATTTTTAAATTATTATCACTAAACCATGATAAAACTTTAGTCAAAGTTTTAGTTGTTTACTCTTCTAAATAATTTTTACTTTTACAATTGATGAGAAGAGTGGTATCATCTGCAAATAAAATAGAATCATACTGGAGATAGCATCAGGAAGATCATTTATATAAATTAAAAAAGTAATGGCCCTAAAATACTACCTTGTGGTACACCACAGTTATTAAGAAGATAATTCGAAGTACAAAATTTGTTACGGTTACCACATATTTTTGAGATTTAAAATTACCATTTAAGCCTTTAAATTAAAATTTGACCTGTCCTTTCAAAATTACCCTGGATTTTACAATTTTTAATTGTAACCCTTTTTACTGCCATTTTCTTCCGATAAGAATACCTAATTGATTATTTACTTGTTGATCAATTATTCTTAATAATTTAACACGGATGAAATCCCGCCATGTCTATTCCAGGTACATTTCTAATCATGCTAACTCCAGTTTTGAAATCCAGAATCCACTATCATTGAAAAATATAATCTACTAGCTGCTACCT
>NJDC01000143.1:128165-139908 GCA_002245475.1 Calephelis virginiensis
TTTAAAATCTACAGCCTTTTCAAATTTGTATGGCGGCCATCTTTTTTCCGCCATTTTGGATTTTTTTTCCAAAATTCAAAGAACCCTTACTAATCCGATCAATAATTGCTGAGAAAGCAACTTTCTAACTCTAACGGTTCGGACGCAATAGGCGAATCAATTTTGTATGGCGGCCATCTTGTTTCCGCCATTTTGGATTTTTTCATACAACTTTTGGCAATCGCCTCCTAAAAGAGGAAAAATGGCAGCAAAACGGTCCCGCTAGGTATCACCGCTTCACCAGGCCGTCGACCGACTTTTTACCAGGTCCACATTTCCAAGGTTTCGGATTTTTCTGGGTAGTTTGAAACCAATCCCTATCCGACGACATCAACACCGTGACTCTAGCACGACGGCAACAGGGAGAACAATTCGGGGTGAGTCAGTCAGTCATCAACATCGTTGTCTAGTTCGCATTTATAATATTAAATAATATTAATAGGATAATCGGGAATACTACTAGGTCTATTTTGTTGAAGTGAAACTTAGTTACATAATTAGGAACATAATATCGTTCATAAATTAGTTAGGCGTACATTTATTTATTCTATTACAAAATATTTGGCATTGATTCAGAGGTTTTCAAAATAACATGATTCAATTTACCCCCAATTTGTCCAACTATAATTTTTCGACAACACTAAGCAATAGTGTTATTTATTAGCATTTTTTGCAAATTTAGTGTATTCTGTATCGAAATTTGTACAATTTAATTATTACAGGTGAAAAGTAATGTTATGTTTTAGTTAATTGGATTTTTTGAATATTTTTTTATATAAAAAATTACTATAGCTGGAAATATTTGGTGGATTTCATTTGAGCGCAATATGACAAGACAAATGGCGCGGCAGGTCGCCCAGCAACTAGTATTATATAACCTAAATATAAAAAAGTAGGACCACCTCCTTAGTCGAGTGGCTAGCGTACACGCTTAAATACACCGACCAACCGCGAGGCTCGGTTTCGATTTCCGAAGGGGGCAGGCCTTTGTGTGATGAACATTTAGATATGCGCATTTCCGGGTCTGGGTGTCTATTCAATGTATTCTGGTATCTATTTAAGTATTTCTATGTATTAGAATCGTTGACCAACACTCATAACACAAGCATATAATTTGCTAACTTTGGGGTTAGATACAATTTGTGTATCTAATCATCGCCTCTTTGATTACGCTACTGTCCACACAATCGAGCATTACTCATTTGTGCATTGGCACCTGTACGAGACGGACGTCTCCACTTATTTAAATTTAGTAACAAAATTGTATCGTAGCTATTTCCAGTAGGGTAATGTTGGAGCTTTTGCATCACTTATTTGCTTCGCTTGAACGCCATGCAGTAGTCTGAATATAAAAAATACCTATTGAATTTCTCAACATTTTTTTAAAATAAATTTGGTATTTCTGTTTTAATTAAAAATTTCAGAAAGCCCCGCTACTGCGGATAATTAAAAAATGTTATTGTCAGAATTGAGCAAACAATTTTATGACTCGCAAAATCATTTTGTTTGATTGAAGATTTGTAAGAAAAAAAAAAATATTACTGCACTAATTAATGCAATCCAGTTCATATTTATAAACTGACAGAACAATATTATGGTAAACAAAATCAGATTACAAATTTGTAGCAACTGTACTAATTGAAATTGACATGATTGACGCTCTTAGCAATAACCTCAACATGTTTTTACCATAGATTTAGTATGTACTAGATAAACAAAGTCAGTTAAAAAGCGAAACTAAAAAAAATATGCGTGAGTGTGAGTAAATTGTTTATGTGTGAGTTAAAGAAAGGGTTGTTAAAAAGGTCACGTACGTTATCGATATCGATAAATTAACAAACTATAAGTAAATTAGCATCTTTTCTTTACCCTCATCTATTATGATATAAACAATATCAAATTTTATGTTGTATGACTATTAAGACATTGTATTCGTGAAATATTGGCTTTTTGTATCATTAGCATAGTGACTAATAGATGGTAGATTTGTACGCGAAGCCTGTCTTTTAGGGTCACCATCTTTGTCTTTGTCGGCCGAAACAGCAATGTTATTCATTATCATGTTCCGGATAGAGCGTAAGGAAGCCGTTAAAATGATATAAGTGGCATTATTATCCCGCCAAACAGATAGGAAAGTACAACTTTTTATATGACTTGAGACCAGGGCTTGAAATTCCGGTATTTTTAGGAACCGGTATTAATGACCTTGAAGCAATACAGATACCAAGGCGTTACCTGTACTGTTTGTACCGGTACCAGACTTAATACCGGTACTATTGATTTAAGGGTTCTGGTACCGGTACTGTTTAAATAATACCGGTACTAGAAAACATATTACTTATTATTTTTCTCTCTGTTCATTAATGAGAATTTAAAATAATATCGATACCTAAAAAGGAAAATTGGCAACGTCGCACTTGTATTTAAAGGGTACCTTAATTTGATACCGGTTTTTATCGGTAATAGTACCGGTACTTGTTAGATAGCGGTATTGGGTCGGTACCGGTATACGAAGTACCGGTACTCACTTTCGAACCGCTATCAATGTATCGAAATGGTAGGAACCGGTAAATACCGGTACAGAACCTGTACTTATCGTACCGGTTCCAAGCCTTGCTTGAGACAGCAATCAAGCATACGACTCTCCTTCTGGTTATGGACAACCGTAGATTATTGACATTATACATCCTATAGGTGCATCGCCGTCCTATGACTTGAATGTTCAGCGTAATGTGCAAGTCTAGCTTTCCAAGCTTTCCCACCGGAACGAATGTTTTTATAATCATATTTCAACTATTTAGTTACTGCGGGTAATCTTCTCGTCAGCATTATGGTTTTCAAATAAAAATAAATTAATAGGATCACGCAGTAAAAAGTTACGAGGTAACACACATAAAAATAACTTCGATTTGAAATCCTCTTCTTTTTTAATTCGGTTAAAAATGACCAAATGTGAGTGATCCAGGGAATAATTTATTAGACATAAATAGAATATTGCAAAATTAATAGAACTCGTATGTAACGCACAAAGGCACTGGACAGAGCTCGCTAAATAAATGAACTCACAGACGCGTCCAAAGCACTGGACGCAAGTAACGAAAACACGTAAGTATATGCGTTGGTGGCAGTGAATGCGTTAATGATTAAACTTAATAATGTCAAGTATTCATAAAAAGATTACGTATAAGCGCATCTCAGTCTTAAGTAGAAATGTATTTTTCGAAACACATGTTGGTTAAACAACCAATGTTGAAATCTCTTGCTAAAGAGTATTTATACTTTTTGGTTGACATTCATCGATATTTAGGACGTCACTGGGTTGTCAAGCCCTAGCGTAAACAAACAATTTATTATTTTACATAATATCTTTGCTTATGCCGTTTAAGGGTACAAAATACTCTTATAAATAAAACAATACAAATAAATATATGGTAAAAATCCTCTTCTGAGCAGATACGTAGCAAAAAAACGAACAAAACGCAGTTCTAAATATTCTTATGTCAAAGTTGTATTTACCTATGAAATGTGTATTTTTTAGGATTGTAACGTTTTGTAACATCACAAGCGCTTACAAAACACGACATCGTAATTGCATTTATAGTTTATTCCAGTTAAATAGTAAGATTATGAAAATAATTCACAAAATTCACAGCGATGCACTATGACAGGAACACTATGAGCACTTACTCGCGTAAATATTGGCACATAGGTACCTGACTCTCTCTTTCTGTTTCTCTAAGGCAATTTGTACCTGATAAGGACTTCTCTCTCCCACGCTTTGTTGATCTTGTACATTCTAAATCTATGGTTTTTACATAATCTCGTTAAAGTTCGATTGTGAAATCCAGCCTAAGCCTATAACAAAAAAGTCTATTTAAAAGTATTCAAATCAATGCTAAGTTGATTTACCGTCGTTAGTTCGGTTTAATGAGACTTCAGAATTTGAAGACTGTGATATTTAAAATAACGTACTGATATGATTTACTGAATATTAGTAATGAATTGAATGAAGATCATCAATGATTGCGCTTGAAAGACCTTGAAAGAAGTAACCGTTACTTTAAGCACACATCCACAATCTGGATGCAACTGTTATATACTTAAAAGACCGCTGTTGGTCGCATTAGTAGCTATCGACGAACTTTAAGTTTACTTATGACACTAGATTTAAAAAAAGTTATAACATCGACGGGCCCTAAGTATACTGAGTCAACTGACATTTTTTGAGAATTGCATTTTTTATCATATTTTCATTAATTAAATCATTTCCTATCTATATATGTAAAAACAATATTCATATTCCAATAAATAACCGAAATAAAATGACGTATACTGGATCAAGTAAACAGTTTATTAAATTTGCTCACAGTACACTGAGTCAAGTGTCACTATACTACTATACACGGGACACGTATGCAGTCCTATTGGTACATCTTGAAACTAGCTCAGTATACGACGAAAACACGCGAAGCGCGGATTCAATATTGTGTGCTCTTATAAGTAAATAGTTATTATTATTGGTAGTCTTTACATTTCAATTTAGAGTTATTATTCGTTAGAAAATAATTATGATTAGAAGATCTCGAAGAATTATTAATTTAGTGAATGAAAAATATGAAGACTGTACGGGTAACAATGAAAGTACTTCTAAACGTGTGAAAATGTTGCAAATGAAGAGGGAAGAGGTAAGAGAAGCCAAATTACTATACATTACTTTGTGAAATAGTCAAGCATGTAATTAATTTGATTATTATTTAATTTTGTATGTGTGACCACGTACACTGGTATAACTTAAAGATAGACTAGTATACGTCGACCAATTTTTGCGAGGTATAAACTTGACTCACTCTACTAATATATTTTTAACATATTGCTTGTTTTATAATCATTAAAATATTGTCATTATGTTAGTTAATTAATATTTGTCAATGTTTAATCGATAATATTAATGATTCGGGCTCCAAAGTACTTGATATTTTATGCAAAACTTACTGTCTGTATCTGTACAATAATTTCTATATTTTTGTATTTTTTTCAGATTCTCCTCTACCCGCAGGTGCAAACATTACCCAAGAAGAATTATCAATATTAGATGGCATTGATTTGTAGGAGACTGATAGCATTTTACAAAATCTACTATCCAACTCTTCTATTTTTTCGAATGATATTCCTGAATTTTCACCAATTACTAACAACGAATACGGCTCCTTACAAGGCTCTGTAATGAGCCTTGTCTTGTAATATTAAGCAAAGTCTCCGTTTCTTTACAAGGCTCATTACAGAGCCTTGTAAGGAAACGGAGACTTTGCTGACTATGAACTCTTCATTGCCATCAGTTAACGTTGATTCTCGACCAAGCACACCTGATCCATATATATTTTACGGTAATACAGTTGCTCTCGAACCAAACATCAATGTACAGCATAGTACGAGTATCTGTCCTGAAAAAACATATGATATTACTCCGATGCCATCGCCCTACATTGATTTTTGTCCCTCGCCTATACATTTTGATAGTCTTGTTTCTACACCTGATACTTATATTAACGAAACAAGCTCTCCAGCTACTACTCCAACTTCTCAGACCCGCAAACGAGATTTACAAATTAAAAAAGGTAAAGGTAGGTTAAGAGAACGCTGTCTGAACGACTGGAAGGATATGGTGAGAAAACGAAACGTCAACAGAGGCTTACAGTATATAAGTAGAAATGGAAAAATGCATGATAGTAAAATACTGAAACCGTCATGTCCTTAAACGTGTAGAAAGAAATGTTATGAAAAGATATCGGCAGAAACTAGGTCACGAATATTTAAAATGTTTTGGGATATTGGAGATTATTCTAGGCAGTGGGATTTTTTGACGAAGTATGCTACCAAAGACATGAAAAAGAGGATAAAATCAGACAAGGAGAAGGTAAAAGACTGAGTACTATTTCTTATACTTTACCTGTCTATGAATCGGATAACGTTGTAATAAGAACTATCCCTGTATGAAAAACAATATTTTTGAATACCTTATCAATAAGTTTCAATTTTCTATATACAGCTTTAGGTAAACTAGAAATTGGTCAAGGAACTGTACAGTCTGATCAGCGTGGGAAGCATGTTAACCATCTGAAAAAAAATACTGATGTGATGAAACATAGTGTGCTCGATCAGGTTGAGAGTTTTTCGCCCGTAGAATCACATTATATTCGTAAAGAATCCACTAAAAAGTACCTTGACGGATCCTTATCGTTTCCTAAAATGTTCAAACTGTACGAAGAATGGTTTGACCCCAATGAATACACGGACAAAGTAAGTAGCGTGAGGCAGTATCGCGATATTATCAATAAAAACATAAACATTGGTTTCCACAAACCGAAAAAAGACGTGCGTGAGGAATGTCACATTTTTGAAAACAGTTCACAGCACACAGAGCAGCAGACTGCAAAACAGGCAGACCACTTGAAACAAAAAGAGTTAGCAAGAAAATTGAAAACCGAAGACAAAGAATTAGCTCAACAGAAAGAAATCCTAACAGCAGCCTACGATCTTCAAAAGTGCTTAAACGTACCTCATGGCAACGTGAGCACATTTTATTATAAACGAAAACTTACTCGTTACAATTTTACTATTTTTGACATAGGATATCGCCAGGGTTATTGCTTTTCTTGGCATCAACAAACTGCTAAAAGAGAAGCAAATGAAATTGCTAGCTGTGTATCAATTTATTGAACAAACAGTTAAGACTGGTATAAAAGATTATGGATTCTGGTCTGATAACTGCGGTGGTCAGAATCGGAACTGAATCGTATTTTTAATGTATATGATGGCAAGTCAGAAATATAAAATAAAAATCTCTAATCGTTTTCTGATCGTTGGCCATACACAGAACGAGGGAGATAATATGCATGCCCTTATTGAGAGACAGACAAGAGACAAACTATTGTATACACCGGCTCAGTGGTATACAGCATTTCAGTTTGCTAAGACCGACTATAAACCTTATAAAGTTACAGAAGTATCTCAAGATACTATAATGGACTTCAAAACTATGCTTTCGAAAGTCAATAACTGGAGTTTTCCTGGTGATGGTTCAAAAATGCAATGGAACAAAGTTACTGAAATAAAAATTGAGCCCGAAAATCCTTACGAATTATTATACAAAACTAGTTGCACGGAAGATTCTTATATTTGGATTGACTGTGCTAATAAACCTAAAGCAACACGTAATAAAACTGTACCCAACATAAGCTTCAGTGACCTTCGCCCAGCTTACACTAATCAAATCCCAATAGATAAGAATAAATACAAAGATTTAATGGACATGTGCAGTAAATTGGTGATTCCTAAGGAATACCGCTCGTTTTTTTCTAATTTAATTAATATTGATAGCCACAGTTTAAGTGATTTAGAATAAGTACCTATAAAATAAACATTTTGCACAATTATTAAGCTTACCTCATTAGTTGATTTTTGAGACTGATTTTGACTGCAATAATGACTGATATCAAAGATATTTAATTAATGCGCACATTCTGTGATTATTTTTTAAGTTAAATATTTACCTAGATGTACTGTGATTTTAAACAATTAATAAATATTTTATATCGTAAAAAATTAAGAGAAATATAAAGTACAGTTTGTTATTTTTGATAAATGAATATTTTCAATGTTGTTTAAGGTTTGTATTTTGTGGATACAGAATTACCCCTTTGAAAAAAAAAATGTTTTTGATTACTTTTTATTTAAATTTTAAATAATTTAATGTGTATTTAATTTATTTTACCTAAGATGACCACTTGACTCAATAGTAGGATGGTTCATTTTCTAGATGTTACCCATGTATAGTGGGTCAACTTACTATATTTTTACTAAATAAAAGTTTATGACGAAAAGTATAGTACATAAAAGATCTAATAATGATATAAATTCACTTTTTATCTTACTTAATAAATAATATCTTCCCAATTCCTAGATTTAATGAGACAACGTATAGAAGTATAAGTGGGAGTTGATCCATTTTTACGTGTGTATAAATCAGTGTATACTAGTGTATCTACAATATTTCATAAAATATTAAAATTATTTGACATTTATTATTCACATTTGATAGGCCTCACGATTGTTAATTTATTATACTTAAAGTTTTTTTCTTAATTCCATTACCATTTAAAATATAACGATTCGTTCTTCTTTTGGCTCTCCTGTAAAGTTACTAAAAGTGCAGTTGACTCAGTATACTTAGGGCCCGTCGACATGATTTAAGTTTTTAAAATAGCAAACAAAATTGCGTATTGAATGTCTAATGTTTTTTAGTGTTTTTTGACCTTTTTCCGTTCTTTCCATACAGTGTTGGAACTTAAAATTTTGTGAAATATCGTTATAAATTAAAAATTACACACTATAATTGCTACTTATTTACAAGAGGAATCATCAATGTCTAATGCAGCCTGCATTGTGTAACGATCTAACACTGATTGCAATACTAAAGATGGAATGCTAAATTCAGACTATTCATTTTTAATAAGTACAAGTCGTTAACAACTATATTTTATTTATTTCATTTAAAGTTTTATGTATGAATACATTACTATGGTTGAATGTTTTATAATTATATTTCGTTCATAATCATAACACACATAAAGCCGAAACTATTAACTCTGACGTACATTGCCTATCAATCTTATTATATTCCAATATGTTTCGGCTGGACTATCTTACACCAGTTTAAAAAAAAAGAGAAACCTGCAGATTCTATTTCTAGACATATATTATTAACGGATTTTAAAACATTTTATTATTTGAAAAGTCAAGAAAAATTCGTAAACCATTTTGGAAGTAAAACTTATTTAGAATCGTTGTGATTTAAAAACAGAAGCAACGGAAAAACGACAGGTAAGAGACACAAATACAAAAATGTGTAGGATTATATATATTCATCTCATTCTTTTGTCGATTTACTTTATTTAGAAATGTAATGTTTGTTTGTTTGTTGCATGTTTCTTTCTATGTCCCTTATAGAGAGAGAGAGAGAGAGAGAGAGATTGATAGACACTGACCGAGATTGATATATATTGATAGATATTGATATACATTGGTAGAGATTGATATACCTAGATAGAGATTGATAGAAATTGATCGAGATTGATAGAGATTGATATACCTAGATAGAGATTGATAGAAATTGATTCAGATTGACAGAGATTGATAGAGATTGATAGATATTGAAAGAGATTGATAGAGATTGATATACATTGATAGAGATTGATATACCTAGATAGAGATTGATAGAAATTGATCGAGAATGACAGAGATTGATAGAGATTGATAGAGATTGAAAGAGATTGATCGAGATTGATATAGATTGATCTAGATTGGTCGAGAAAAGAGAGAGAGAGAGAGTTTTACTTCTATCGTGTGTGAATCACACACACCTTTTTTGTATCATAATTGGTCCGGAATAATTAGTTAGTCTGACCGTTAATCTGTTTTCACGGATCTACGAGGCTAATGTTTAATAGTTTCGAGCCAAGCAAATTGTTGTTGGATTTATCTGTAAGAAAACCTCGCCTAATAATAAATTTTAACCTACTAACAAATTAGATCGGGTAAATAATATTGAGTTGACCGAAAAAACTACACTACTCACTAGTTTTTGTTGTTGGTCATTCTTTGATGGGCCAATGTGTACGCTTTTACAATAAACTTCCCTATTTTATAAAATACCTGCAATTAATTAAATTTAAAAAATGTGTCGAAGTGAAATTGTTTAAAAAAGGTTACTATACCGTTGCTAAATGTCTGTTAGATAAGAGTGCTTGGGATTAATTACTCCTCATACAAATCTCTGACTTGTAATGATGTGTAATTTGTATAGAATAAGGAAAAAAAAGACAGCCCGCTGAGTTTGTTACCGGATCTTCTCAGTGTGTGGCGGCAATCCGATCCGGTGGTAGTTTTAGTATTATATAGACTCGTCACAAGTTGCTCTTGTAAGGTGAATGTGAATAAGTATATATTCTATTCTATAAAAAAAATCTACTTAACCCTTTTAAAAATATGTACATAGTGATAAATGTAATATTTGTTATATGAGATATTCTAAATATCTGAATAAGAAATCCAGAATATTAAAAAGTTTAAATACATGAGCCCCAATATTACACTACCAACAAATATCGACGATCGCGATCGTGCGGACACGCCGTCGATCATGGCCCGAATTTCCTTTGATGATTGTCCGAAAAACCGACACAGCGGCGATTATACTCAATTACAATCCATCATGGCCGCTCACATGCGATTACGCCCTCTACACAATCGTGAACGTCTCTCATGAGCCATCATGGCTCATTGTGAAGACGTAGCGTCATGGGACATTATGGCCCATTGTGAAGAGGCGGCGTGCAACCTTACTCATGGACACTGCTAGAAGTAGCTACACCGCTAGGAGTAGGTAGGTAGGTTCTATGGTTGTCTATGATTATAATTATTTTGAGCTGAGATTTTGAGAAAATGCTCGAAGTACATATAATCTGTGGTCCAGAGTTTAGGCCTTCAGCTGTCTTTTGTCAATGGCAATTGCCAATTGTCATGTCCAAAGAGTAAAGTAACTGGTAGTGACTAATCCACTGTGTTCTGGATCCTAGCAAGTGATTATATACTCTTAGGATCCTAGTGTAAAGACAATGCTGCTATTATTACTCGCCATCGTTTTGTTCCTGTAAGTCAAAATTAATATTACATGTCTGCTTGTTGGTGTACCTACAACCGCCCGTGAGCCGCATAGCGATAAGCGCTAGACATAAACATCCTCCGCTTCATGGAACTGACCGTTTGCCGCAACAATCTCCATACCGTGACTCCGTTTGTTTTCTACATACATTAATGTTTCTAGTACAAGTTTTATTGAATAATTAAATTTAGAATTAATTAATTTCATTAACAGAGCTCAAATAAACTGTACAATTTAATACTAATTTTCCTAACTTTTAATATTCCGCTCGTGCTATACAAATCTCTTACAACAAGTATTAAATCTCTTTTAATTAAATTTTAAAGAACTCTACTATTTTATACAAACTTATTTTCATATTTTTACGCTAATTTTTAAATTTATTTACATTTATCTAAAATGACGAGTAAGAAACCCGATGTTGAGTTGAGATCTGAATCCAACCTTACAGAACGAATTGATACAAGTATACTATTTAAATTTATAAAACCCTTTGACGGGTCTAGAGATAAACTTTGCTCCTTCATAAATAATTGTGATAATGCTTTCAAAATTGCCTCTACATCTCAGAAGCCTTTATTATTAGACTACATCTTGTATCAGCTCGAAGGCAAAGCAGAATCTGCTGCTTCTATAAAAGATTTTGATAGTTGGGAATAATTAAGCACATTCTTACAATCTCAGTTTGGAGAACGCAAGCATTATGCCCACCTATTGTCGAAGCTACAGGAATCTGAGCAACAGACAAATGAACCTATTAGTGTATATGCCTTAAGAATTGAAACAACTTTGTCAAAACTATTAACAGAAATTACCTTATCTAATAAAAAGAAAACTGACTTGTCAGGTAAGACATCAGCCATGGAAGATTTGGCATTACATACATACATATCTTCACGCCAAGTCCCTTACGGGGTAGGCAGAGAGTATCGAGTGCCAGACCTCACGATCCTGACAAACCTGTCTTGCTTCCTTCACATTCAT
>NJDC01000143.1:140130-151976 GCA_002245475.1 Calephelis virginiensis
CAATATTAACATCAAACCAAGGCGATATGTTGCCATCCACCCGCACGCATGCTTTACAGTCTAAAAACATCGACTGCACCGCACGCAGCAGGGACCCGACTATCCCATAACCTGGCAAAATGTCCCAAAGCTCCTTACGTACAACCCTATCAAACGCTTTTTCGAGATCCAGAAAACCGCAGAAAACCTTCTGACCAACAGCCAGATGCTTCTCTACAATGTTGCGGAGCGAAAACACTTGATCCGTACATCCTCTTCCAGACCTGAAACCGCCTTGATACTCCCACAATGTTCCATCGGACATCCCTTGCATCCTCCTTTCAACTTGGCATTACATTCATTTTTAATGGGCCTTACGCCCAAAGTTTCAAATTTCGTTAGGATGAAAAATCCGACAAATTTAAACGAAGCTATCAATCTCGCGATTTCAAAGGAAAAAATACAAACCCTCCTTGATCAAAGAACAGCGCGAGTTAACCGTAACCCAACGAGGAATTTTTATTTCTAGGTCACACTATCGAAAATTGCAAAAAGGGTGAATATAACAATAAAAAATTTAATCGTAACAATTTTGGCGATTCACAACGGCGAACTTACCAAAACCCGAATCAAAACCGCTCGTATCAGACACCAAACCAGAGTCGGCTGGAACGCATCTACTACCAAAATGAAAACGAAATTAATACTAACAATGGTCAATCTGCTAATGATGATTTGAACGAGCAGTGGGCTCACAGTGGTGCCCTGTGAGACTCAAACATTTAAAAAAAATGTAGCTTGGCATAACAAAGGTACCAACTACTGTTTCAAATCCTATGTCAAGCCCTCTGCATTCTATGTTGATCATAGTCCCACTGTATCCTAAGTTAATCGCAGAACCGCTGTATCTATTTTACCCACTGTATCCAACGCGAAACATAGACCCACTGTATCCTTTACAAATCAAAAACCCATTGTATCCTATGTTAATCGCAAAACCACTGTATCTAATTCACCCACTGTATCCGACGCGAAACATAAGCCCACTGTGTCCGTTACAAATCGAAAACCCACTGTATCTTATGTTAATCGCAGAACCGTTATATCTAATTCACCCACTGTATCCGACGTAAAACATAGACCCACTGTATCCTTAACGAATCAAAAATCCTCTGTATCCATTATTAATCGTAGACCCACTGCATTCAATACATCCACTGTACCCATTGCAAAACAACAAGCCTGATATGTACTTCACGAATACCGCTGTATCCACTGTATCCCTTAAAAACCAAGACCCCAGTTTGACCTACGTAAATCAAAAACTTATGAAAACTCCTATCGACAGGAAGCAACATCATACTAAATCCTCAGTAAAACATGTACCAAATTCAACCACACTACCAAAACAAAGAAAACCCACTGTGTCTATGATTATAAATCCTTCAAAATCCGCTGGCTCCATATATTCACCTACCGTATCCTCTTCAAACCATAAGTCCTACGCATCTGTTGTTTCCGGTAACATAAATAAACATACCTTACCTGTCACTGTTCCAAAACTCGCTCTGCCTACTGCCCTATCTCCTAAACGAATACTCTCTGAACCTGCCGTACATTCCCTAAGTAAAAACTACGCCACGTCTTCAGCACGAACTCCAAACCTTGCCACAAACAAAATTTACGAAATTAATATAAATCAGAAAAAGAGATACCTACCGCACGTAATCCTCAAAACCCAAGTCAGCTCTCGTAGACTCAAATTCTTAGTCGACACGGGTTCCTGCATTAGCTTAATTAAAGAAAAATCAATAGAAATTTTACCAACCCTTAAAAAATGAGACCATTAAACTAAAGAGCATCAATACTAGTGATGAGACTGTATCTAAAATAAGTCATTTTCAATTAAAACTGTTTGCTGACTTTGATCCGAAACTTTCACACCGATTCCATGTAGTAAAAAATATTGATTTAAGTTATGATGGAATAATTGGTACGGATTTACTCAACGACCATGAAGGAGTTGTAGACTATAATTCCCACACCTTGCAAATAGAAAACATTATTGTAAAAATGAACTACAACAAACCTGTTTACATAATTCCACCACGTACCAAAACTATTATCGAATGCACCGTATCGAACCAGGGTAATAAAGAAGGAATTATTTTAGACCAACATATATCAGACACGTTGCTAGTTGCTAATAGTATCGTATCCGTAAAAAACAATAATAGAGTAAATCTATCAGTAGTTAACATATCCGAAAAACCAGTAACATTAGATTCAGATATTAAATTAGATATAGAACCATTTCATGTAAACTCTTTTCGAATCGATCCCAATCAAACTTCCTACAAATCATCTATCACTCGGAGAGAGGAACTACTAAATCTTTTAAAGGTCGACCATCTTAACGACGAAGAAAAAAACATGCTTAACTGACATTTGCTCCCAATACTCTGACATTTTCCAATTACCTGACGACAAATTATCTACCACTAACCTTTTGAACCACGAAATAAATGTCTCTTGTTCGGAAACCATCAATGTTAAGTCCTATAGATTTCCAGAAGTCCACAAACGAGAAGTAGAAAACCAAATTTCCAAGATGCTTTCCCAAGATATAATTAAACCTTCCCTTTCACCTTGGTCATTCCCCATATAGGTAGTGCCCAAAAAATCGGATGCTTCCAGGCAAAGAAAATGGCGCATCGTGATCGACTACAGGAAACTTAACGATGTCACGATTGGCGAAAGTTACCCTATCCCACAAATCAAAGAAATTTTAGATCAGTTAGGCCAAAGCAAATATTTCTCTACATTAGACCTCTGCTCAGGGTTCCATCAGATCGCTATTGCGCCAAAAGATACAGAAAAGACGGCGTTCACTGTACCTCAGGGACACTTTGAATTTAAGCGTATGCCGTTTGGGCTTAAAAATGCCCCGGCAACTTTCCAACGCTTAATGAATACTGCCCTTGCAGGACTCCATGGAATTGACTGCTATGTCTATCTCGATGACATAGTCATTTATTCGCATGATCTAGACTCCCACTGTTCCAGACTATCCAAAATATTTGACAGACTGCGACAACATAACTTAAAACTCCAGCCAGATAAGTGCGAATTTCTTCGCAAAGAAGTCGCTTATCTCGGCCTTACAATAAGTACCCTCTTCACTTATTGTAAAGCCGAGATAAGCGACTTCGAATAAGTCCAAATCCAGATAAAGTTAAAGCAGTATCATAATTTCCAATTCCAAAGTGTCCCAAAGACATCAAATCTTTCCTAGGTCTCGTTTCGTACTACCGCCGTTTCATTCCTAATTTCTCTAAAATTGCTAAACCGATGACATCTCTCTTAAAGAAAGAAATCCCTTTTGCCTGGTCTAATGAACAACAACAAGCATTCGACGATCTTAAACAAAAATTGATATCTGCTCCTATCCTCATTTACCCAAACTTCCCAAATTTCCGCTATTCTATCTCAAGGTGAAATAGGAAAAGATAGACATATCGCGTATTCATCCAGAACCCTAAACAAAGCCAAAATTTAACAACAGAAAAAGAGTGTTTAGCCATAGTATTTGGGACAAAAACCTTTAGGCCCTATCTATACGGCCATAAATTTACTATTGTTACCGACCATAATCCACTAAAATGGCTTTTTAATTACAAAGACCCTGGCAGCCGTTTAGTCAGATAGCGTCTCAAACTCGAAGAGTTTGACTACAAAATAGAGTACAAAAAGGGAAAGATTAATAGCAATGCCGACGCTCTATCCCGTTTTCCTGTAAACCCTATTCAGAACCCTTACGATAATCCCATACCTTCTACTTCCAGACAAGATCAACAGATGGAGAATCCTATTCCATCCACTTCTAAACAAAATCAACCTGACAGCCCCATTACCTTAGGAGACCTTGACGTGTCCCTACCTTCCTTAGGATCAGACTCTAATTATGTTCTATCTGTAGACCTTCTAGACAACGATGAATTACCCAGTTACGTGTTTGACCCCGAAAGCACATCAAACTCACCTCTGAATCCACTGAATCCGCCGAATCCTAATGCTGAACCTCCTTCCGTTCCACTTATTCTTCCATCTAATGAAAGTTACTCTAAATTCTTGGAATAAATGTCAAACAAGAACTTTTCTAGTGACGCTAAAATCGTAGAGTGCAATGAAAATATCCTTAAAACAAACTTGAAGCATATCGTGATACCTACATCGATCGATTTTGATGAGTCAAACCCTCATGTCGAAGACATACTTAGCCAAATTCCAAATTCTACCGAATTTCTAAGCAAAGAAAGAAGCCTATACCGTTATTTGTCTATAGAGATTAATGATAAAATTTTCTATTTTCTATTTACAAAAGTTTACCATTTTGATAATTGTACTTATGAAGACATCTTTAAAAGCGTTCTATATTTAAAATCACAATTATGTTCAAATGCTACAACAACCGATAACGTAATAGAATTAGCCGTAACCGACTTCCGAAATGCTTTCGATAAACATGTTTGGTCGAGAGTATACAACATTTTTGTTTATTTGTTTAATAACACAAATGCTTCTATAAAAATTTACCGTGATACACTTATTTATCCTACGTTATCGGAAATACGCAAAATACTACGTGGTAATCACGACGTACCAATCGCTGGACATTTAGGTACTGCTCGCATGTTAAACCGCATTAAAGAAAGGTATTGTTGGAAAAACATGCGTTCAGACGTAGAAACTTACGTTAAGAATTGCTCGCTTTGTCAGAGCAACACAGCATTAAGGCAGACCAATCGAGCACCAATGCAAATTACAACAACCTCGACAAAACCATTTGAACGTCTCAGTCTAGACTTAGTTGGACCCCTACCAGAAGCAGGACTTCAAAAACTCAAATATATACTTACCATGCAAGACGACCTTACAAAATTCTCCTTTGCCTATCCTATAGCAAATGCTACTTCAGAAGACACCTTTGAGTGTCTGATTCATTTTATTTCATTGTTTGGTATTCCCAAAATGATCTTAACTGATCAGGGAACCAACTTCACAGCGGAGCTATTTAAGAAAACTTGCGAGTTCCTTAAAATAAAACAAATTTGGTCGTCTCCCTATCATCCTCAGACGCAAGGTGCTCTGGAGCGCAGTCATTCTACTCTTAAGGTGTATCTTAAATCTTACGTGAACGAAAATCATTCAAACTGGCACAGGTTTGTTTTCACCGCCTTGCTAGCCTACAATACATCAGTCCATGCATCTACAAACTTTACTCCCTACGAACTCCTCTTCGGCCATAAGGCTTACATCCCAGACTCCATCTATGAAACACCTGCAGATACAACTTATCCAGAATATATTAAATTCCTCCAACATCGTCTCAAACTTTCAAGAGCAAAAGCCCAAGAAAATATGGTCAAGTCCAAAGAAAGATCTAAAGGTTATTATGATGAACACACTTGCGCCGTTAAATACCAAGTAGGAGATTACGTGTACCTCAAAAATCATGTAAGGCTACGTAAGGCCCTATCCCCAGTGTGGAAAGGTCCTTACAAAGTAGTAAAAATGAATGGTAGAAACACCTTGACTCTATTGATTAACAGGCGACATGTAATTCATCACAACGATGAAATAAAACTAGCTTCTAGGTCGCCCCCTTCAAGTTAAATTAACAAAAAAAATCATTGTTTTACATATTTAAAATTTTAGTTATTTATTTTATACAAATCTTATTTTTTGTAGGTTAAGGATTACATTTTAATATTACTTTTGCAGCAATGCTTCGTCGGCGCAGCAGTTCGTCGAACCTCTTGTTAATTCCTCTGGAATATATTTTGACCCTATAGGGCAACTAAATATCATAAATAGTTATCTTAGTGTTGTAATTCCGTTAGGTATATCTTATATACAACCTCATATTAGAGACTTAGCTATTAGTATTAATAATTCCAAATCATTATGTGAAAAAAGCCAAATTATTAGTCAAGTAGAATGTGATAATCTCTTCCTACCTCTGACGATCCGATATAATGACATGACTCGAGATTTTGAAGTACTAACAAACTTGATTCCTCGTCGTCATAAAAGAGACGTTCTTTTGGGATTTATAGGAACATTATCTAAAAAACTATTCAGCACAATGGACGAAAATGATGCCATTAAATACGACTACGCTATAAGGGAAGTTCAATCTGACGAGAAGAAGTTAGCGTCCTTAATAAAAGAAAATATACTCGTCACTACTTCTACACTAAAAGCTTTTAATAAAACAATATCTAATTTAAACTCCAGTCAACATAAACTGTCAGCCGCTATTGATGCTCTTTATGTAGCAGTTAAAAATCTTAGTCTAAATTCCCATGAGTTAGTAATAAGATCTCGTGCCCTAGAGTTAGTATCTATTTTAGAAAGTAGTCTTCTTACCTTGTCTTTTAAGATAGAGGATATTATAAACTCCATTATGTTTGGTAAATCTAACACTCTGTATCCTGCGACTTTAACACCAAGAGAGTTATACGCAGAACTAGTAGATAACTATCGGTTCATTTCCAATTCTAAAAGATTACCTGTACTTTTAAGCTTAACAAATATGCATACAATCCTTAACATATCTTCCATATCTTGTTATATGAATAACAACGAAGTAGTATTTGTTCTTCATATTCCCTTGATCGACTCCACCGATTTCTATCTATATCATAACTTACCGTGCCCGGTACCTCACAACGCGGAGGAACCAATATCATATTCCACCATTATTCCATCTTGTAAATATATAGGTATAAGTAATGATAAAACTACTTACTCTAAAATTGATAATCTGGAAACGTGTAAAATAACCAATGCTAACTATTACCTGTGCGACTCACCTGTGACGTACTCGGCAGCTACGACCCCCACCTGCGAAACAGAAATAATAAAAAAAGACACTTACCTCTATTCCCGGTTTGTGTGTGACCAAATTCTTCCACGGCGACGTCCAAATCTGGCAACCACTACAAAATAGTAAATGGTTATTCGTTATATCTGAAAAATCTAAGTTAAGTATAGAAACCAATGTAACACAGGTAACAGAAAT
The DNA here is from genome assembly GCA_002245475.1 of Calephelis virginiensis. Lineage (NCBI taxonomy): Eukaryota > Metazoa > Arthropoda > Insecta > Lepidoptera > Riodinidae > Calephelis > Calephelis virginiensis. The sequence goes on from NJDC01000143.1 coordinate 147,197, forward strand.
AATTGTAAGTGGAAGTGGAATACTGGACTTACCGCCAAAAAGTGTCGCTTATTAGAAAGACACTAAATTGATTTCCAAAAACAGTTTAAATATTGTAACAAAACCAATTAAGACTTACCTTAATATACTAGATGACTCTTGTTGTAATAAATTTAGTATTAAGAATATTGTTTCACACTTACCTTCTGTCGAAATAAAAAATATAAAATTAGATTCAATAGCCTTTGAAAATCCTAATGTTTTGAAGGAACTAGATGAAATAATTGATAAATCTAACATTGTTTTATATGAAAATTATTATAATATTGTAATTGGAATTATTGTATTTGTAATTTTAAGTGTTACTGTTTTCAAATTATGTAAAGTCACTGGCTTGTATAAAATGTTTCCCCTCTTACACAGATCAAAACCCAAACCTGATCCTGATCCCGTGGAGAACGAAGCCTCAGACTCTTCAGCACCTCGTCTCCGAACCCATTAAAGACCTAGAACCCATTCCAATTTCCGTAAACTTCAAAATTAACCATGAAGTTTACTCTTAATCGGGGGGCTGTTCAACCCTAAATAGTTAACAAAAGGGCTTAGCACAACCCTCTTGACCAATAGTGCTTTATTAGCACTTTTGCCATGATCCTCTGCAAACATCCCATGATCCTCAGTTCTACTCCAATATCCATCGAGGCTACTAGTCTCCATTACTAGACTCTATTACTATTTCTTTACTATTTCCTATGTATATTAAAAAATGTATTTTGTCTGTGTAATTAAATAAGTGTAACAAATAAAATATATTTTTTAAAACTCCATCCAAACCTCGCCGAGTAATAGTGCCATTAAGGTTAGACGTTTGAATAAAAGGCTTCACAAAGGAGGTAAAACTGTTTTGTCACTAACTACTATAGTGGTTCTAACCTTTTTATGCCAATCTCTACCCGAAAGAGTGTTTTACTACTATACCTCACTAACAGCAAATTTGTACGATCTACCTGTGATACAGTGCAGAAACTGCTGCAGGTTTGGTCATGTCGCGAACAATGCCGATCCAAAGCAAGATGTTACAAGTGAGCACAACCACATAGAGGAGATAGTTGATCCATTGATGAAAATAACTTATCATGTTTGCTATGCTCAGGTAGTTATGGCTACTTGTCCTAGTTGTCCTAGACATAATAGACAAAACGGTTTCAAAATGGTTATGTCTCAGAAACATGTCACTTACTTCGATACTTCAGCACATTTCCCTAGAGTCAGGGCCCTTTGTTCCGACCATGCAAGAGCATCTTGCCCTTCACAATCCACTATCCCTCATTAAAACCCATCGTCTTATGTTCTTCCCTCTACCCCACTCCAAACGTCGACCTCATCATATGTTAAAACTGTTTATAAATCAACCCAATCTCGACCAGTTCTGGGAAAAATATTTCACAAAATAGCTCATGCTTAAATTACTAGCACTGCCAAGCCAATTACAAGTCAATGGTTGCACACTGTCTAGTCAACTACAACAAATAGATAACAGGATGGTTTTCCTCACAAGGATTTTTAAGAGTACCATCAATTTTAAAAGTGATGTATATCAGAGCTTTTGAAAAGTATACAAGAAGCGCTATCCACTTGGGAATCTTGTATGGTTATAATAATAATGGCTCCTGTACAGAATATCCTTCAGAATTGCAGGAGCATTAGAAACAAAGTTTCAAACATAGCCTACTTAGCTAACACATATAAACCCGTCGTCTTTGCTATCTCTGAGACATGGCTAAGGCCTGGTTTTAAATTTAGAATTTCAGGTTACACCTGTCTCAGGGATGACAGTGACGACGGCAAAGCAGGTTGCGTAGATGTACGGTAATAATATAATTCAATATTGTATAGAATTATACAAACAAACTAAAGAAAAATAAGGGTAAAGAGTTAGGAATTGCCGTTAGTGACAATTCACGACATCATGAATTTTGACAAGCCCTTTAAAGACTTAATGAAAGCAAATATATTGATTCCCAATGAAAAATCTGTGCCATGTTTCAAAAAAAAACGAAATAATGTACATCATAAAGTTTTACAAGATTGTGGCAGTTTTTTGAATGTTTTAATGTAAAAATAGAGGCCGATGTATTTTAACTCGGACCCTATAGAAAACTATTTTGGTCAAGTAAGAGTCTAAACTTGTCCCAATAATGCCCCAATATGCCACAGCTTCAACTGCACATTTAAATTCATACTTATTAGGAGGATAATTAAATTTCACAATGAGACTTTTAATTGTGAAGATGACCCGGCAGACCAAATGATAAATTTAAAATCGTTCCTTCGAAATAATAGAAGCGATGAGCCGGGTCGTCCAACGCTTCAGAGAAATATGGCAATGGTGTTAGAACAGGCCCGAACAGAACAGGTGAATGTTCATTCTCGTGCTTACACTGCAGGATGGGTTGTTTATGAAATATTAAAAATTTAAAAAATAAGTGAGTGACCAAATAGGCACAGCCTAATTCGAGTTAATACCAGCAGTGTCCATGACTGGATAGTTCAATAAGAATATACTGATGGCAAGAACCAACTAAACTACCCATCCTAAGGTGTAGTTAGGTATTGCGGTACAATTGCTAACGATACAAATGAATACTTGGAAAATAATGCACATAAAAATAATTTTCTCTTCTATAAAAAGTGCTGTAATTAAGTATTAATTTAAATTTATTAACTGTGACGAGTATAACGAAGAACAATTCGACCATTCCCTATTTTTTTCCTATTTGATAAGGTTCTAAATAAAAAATTGTTGCAGTGTAATAAGAAAATTGTAAAGGACACAGATGTTGTCCGTCTACAAAATCGTGTATTACCTAATGTGCAAAAGTGAAACATTTGAAAACTGTAAAAATGCTTAAAAACAAACGTCTGAACAATTATCTACTTTGTTGTAATTCATTACGAAATTAACTGTTTGTTTCCAAAACAAAAAATTTAAAGTATGGTTGATGTGCATGCTACAAAATTCCAAGTGAGGCATAACGTGCTTTCTTGTCTTTAGAAATTCCAATTGCATAAAAAAAGTAACTGTCGTATATTGGGTAGTATTACATTATCAATAATATCACGATACCTTGATAATATTGACAGTGTAATATGCTGTATCGCGGTATCATGATAATATCACAAGATTTCTGGAAATCTTGAAATCCACGATATTCAGGGGGCGTGGCTTGAATAATATTGAAATGTAAGCGCATCGAGATAGTTTATGTCAGTATTCGCTTGCAGCCATGACGAAACAACGTGTGAGTAGTGACGATGTATGACAAAATACGCATACGCTGTGTCGCTGACAGTAATGTTAACGAAGGAAATAATGACTGAAGGAATTTATTATCTTAAAAGAAACGTGTCCAGCTCTGTGGAACCCTAAACATAAATATTTTAAAATAATTGCCGAAATCATCCACGTCACCGCCAAAGATCATTTCTTGTGTGATATTTAGGTGTGTTTTTTATATTTTAATGGAAGGCAAACTAGCAGACAGATTTCCTGATGGTAAGAAATTCATGCCGTCTAGAAACACCAAAGTCGGTAGTGTTGTGTTGCCAACCTTAGGCCGGGATGCTAAGCCTTGACCCAAAGTAAGTTTACAAGCTACCTTACCCTCCGAACCGAAGCACATCATCGGCAAGCATTGACGCTAAGGTGACAGAAATAGGAAAGGCGGTGGTGCCAATCCGAACGAGTTGTTGCGAAACTCTATCACCTAGTACGATGTCACTGTGCTAGTGACGGGAATCCTATGCTCGCCTTTTACGAGCTGACTGGCCGAAAGGTAGATGGTCTATTCTGCAAAGGAGTCCGGCACATTCTCTTCTCTTTAGATTTCAACGTTAGCACGAGTATTTATATTGCTATAGTTGCTTTTCTACTGTTATCCATGTAGAATTCGGATTAACTTAATTTTAATCGAATGTGAAACACAACTTCACTCTAATACATTCAACTGTATACTGATGATGATATTATTGACAATTGTAATAGCCTTCAATCAATACTTACGATATCGCGATATTAGGATCATGATAATATTGACAATGTAATACGCCCCATAGTCAGCTTTGACCCGTAGTGGCAAAAATATTTGTTCTCCAGATGGCAGTCTGTTCGTAGTACTCTAAAGCATTTCACACACGGCAGCTATATTGTAAAAATATACATTACAGCTCGATACATCTCATTACATCTTTCTATAGAAATCGTCAGGAGACCACACACGATAGCTATAATGTACATTTTTACATCTTCGTATCTAAAGTTGCAGAAAGATACCAAAATATACATTTACATTCCGATACATTTCGATATATCTTAATACATCTTGAGGCGGATAGATTACCTAGGGCTTTACGAATTGCTAATACCGTCTGGAGAGATTTTGTGGGAAATAAAACACACGGTTACACGTTTGCAGTGGCGAGAGCGAGGCGTAGAATGTTCACTGATCACTGGGAGTTTCTTCTAGTTCTTGAGCGTTCCCAGTGGTTTTTCTAAAGGACCGACCGCGAATGAATCCCCGATTCCCGGTCCGCGTTTTTATACAATTCGGGAACGGGATTCTGGAACATTCTATTCCTCACCCCCGGAACCATATTTTATTAGATTTCTTTATTAAATCATACATGTATCCATTTATAATATAGTGCAAACCTACTGTCTAGTCTAGACTTATCCTAGCATACGTAGTTGTGCACGCGACTGCGCTTGGTTTTCGTGTGGCGGCGAATTTCCGCGATTTTT